>CM046345.1:13303554-13546155 GCA_025403435.1 Artocarpus heterophyllus | reverse complement strand
TAAATGTTTATGAAAAACATTTTTATATTAGAAGAAAAGGTGTATGAAGGACATTTTAAGAAAAACATTTAAGAAACATTCTAGGAAAAATATTTTAAGAGAAAGGCTTTTATGAGAAAAGCTTATAAAGCATGTTTTAATGATTTGTAATATTATGTTTGAACTTACTAAGCGAAAGCTCATTAAAAGTTCCTTCATGCTATACATAGTCCTATGATTGACTAGTAGGACCTGTTTGAAGAACTCGATGTTACGAAGGACAGACGCTAAGATTTATGTATGGATACCACTAGTATGTTTCCGTTGTTCCAAGAAAATGTTTTCTACTATTTGATATGGTGTTTCAAAAGTTCTAAGAAAATCAAAGTTTTAAGAAGTGTTTTCAAAGTTTTAAGATATATTTTACAATATCTTTTATATAATTATAAAGTTAAGTTTTAAGCTATGATTCAGTTAATGTTTCTTGTCAAGTTTTAAGAAACGATTTGACATGGTTTTAAAGTCAAATGTTGAGCAATGTCTCAACTTAAGTGGCAACAAAAGTCGCAACAACTTTTAACTATGTTAAAAGGAAAGGAAAAGAAAAAAAAATTTATTCAATATTTTTCTTACTAAATAAGTAAGATTAATGTTTAAAAAATGATGTCTAAGAAAATTAAATGATGACCTAAAAAGGCAGGGTGTCACAAGAAGAGCCTCAACCAACTGGTCTTCTTTGCTATTCTCTATCCACGATCAGAGTGTGTGTGGGAACACGTCGTACAGCTCTTTCACAGTGACTCTCCTTCCAACCAATTGAGAAGACTCAATGCAAAGGTTCGTAATTGTGAACAAAAGCTCTCAAGGAGTTTCAGAGTATCTAACACTATAGTACTCACTCTCAACTTCTCAACTGATCTAAATAACTGAGAAAACTCACTTCCTTTTTATAGAGGTCAGACCTAAGGTTGGTCATTATCAGATAAGGCCTCAAAAATTTGAATTTGGATTAACTTCTGATAAAATCATGCCAAAATGTATGATCAAATTATTGTTAGATCGTTAGGTTGAACTAATGGATCGACCTACAAAACTTGCTCTATCGGCAGACTGAACAAACTGATCGACCTATCGAACTTACGATTCTTTAGATAGAGCCTCAGTTTTAATTCAAATACCCCAATAGAGAAGTTATCTATTTAAAACAGTTATATCTGTTAGACATGTATGCTCTAAGGAGTAAAAATGTAATACGTTTTTGGAGACATTTTTATCAATAAAGAATTTATTCATTTATATATACCAAATATTGTCCTCTTTACGTTCATATTCGTTGAATGTATGATAAGCAAACAGTAGTCTGAGACTGTCAGTCTAAACCTTAAGAGTTGGGCATATGATGGGATGATTATACGGTAGACACGACTCTTAAGGTGATGGTCTAAAATATATGATCCGCAATCGAGGGAATAAAGTTGGGCGCTTTATTCATGTAAAGATTGTTATGTTGTCTATATCCCTTTTGGGAGATGGTTTGTCTTGGCCATCGGAGTTGGACTCCGTGAATAGAAACATTGGCGCGTTGTCATAGGTGACGATGTGTTGGATCGGGACATAAAGTGAATTGATTTGGATTAATAATTCTGTCTTGGCAAATCGATTCACTTTAGACAGTCGTTTGTATTGTATCTTAATCCTGAGATGAATAATGGGCCCGTTGTCTCGACTTGTGTCTTTTGATGTACCAATGGGTGACTCCCACATCTCTATAGTGGCATGCATGCCGGTACGTTGGAGGCATGACTCTTGATAGCGTAGACTTGTTATTCATAGATATGGAATCCATAGCTCCTCTTTAGGAGTAATGATATCCTCTTATATGCGTTGTCCTGTAATTGGAAAACTGGAGCGCTCAACCATTTGGATACATAGGTGTAACCGAATGGTATACTATCTTTGGATGGTAAGTTTTCTAATGGTGAGACAATGGAACGTAAGATAAAAATAATCGGGAAGGTAAGACAGAACTTGTCCTTAAGCCGATTATGGATGATCATATGGGGATGCGATACACTATGATATGTCATGGAGACTTAGCTACACGAGCTTCGTAATTCTATAAAGTTCGAGAGTGCAGCTCCAAGCTTTTAGTGGAGTAGCGTTGGAGTTGATAATTGTGAAATGTATATCTGGGATATTGGGTTTCATAATTATCATGAGCTTGAACTTTATAGGTCCATTTTGGTCCCCTTTGCTAGCTCACAAAATCCTGTAACGACACGGCGTGCTTTTCCAATAATTGGTGACTTATGTCGGATTTATCAGATTGGTTTAAAATTTATAAGAATCAAATAATTCATGTCTGTTTATCGGTTGAATTAATTTTGTAAGAAAATAGTTCAAGATGAACTTGTTGAATTATGGCGTTCGGATAATTCTTGTCTGTTTATCGGTTGTTTTAATTTTGGACAATTAGAACAAGATAAACTTGTAGAATTATTTGAATTGATTTATTTTCTTAGAGATTATCTTGATAGAGTTTGTTTTGATCAGATATCTTTTCTATTGGGCTATTTGAATCAAAACTGAGACTTTATCCTTTAGAATCTCGGGTGGAAAATAAAAGATTCGCGGAGATTTTTTCTCGGCAGTTCGGCCTGCCGATCAGAAAGTTCGGCCTGCCGAACTTGCCAGTTCGGCCTGCCTATCTCACAGTTCGGCATGCCGACCGCGACAGCTAAGATTACGCGTTTTTCACGCGTATCTTATCAGATATTGATCCGAACTTGATTCTATTTCGATTTTTGAGACCTAATCTGATATGGACTGACCCCAAGGACCAATAGGTATAAAAAGGGAGTGAGTCTAATGATTTACTCAGATCAATTTGAGAGATTAAGAGTGATACTCTTCTAGTGAGCATCTGAAAACTCCCTGAGAGCTTTTGTTCACAAATCACGAACACTAGCTTTGGGTTCTCTCTATTGGTTGGAAGGAGAGTCACCGGTGGAAGAGCTGTACGTGTGAGCCCACACTCACTCCGGTTGTGGATAGAGAATAGCAAAGAAGACCAGTTGGTTGAGGCTCTTCTGGAACGTTACTTCTCTACACAGGTCGCGGAGGTTCTTCGGCACACTGAGGTTAGTAAGATCTGTTTAATTTATACATATAACATGTCATACTTGTATTTTGGAAAATACTCTGATGAAAAATTTTTAAAAATTCCGCTGCGCACTTTGTTTCCAACAATTGGTATCAGAGCCGAGGTTTTTACATAAATTTGCAAGTTTGTGATCATGTTATATGCATAAATTTTGTGATCTTAATCTCTCCTATGCTTGAATTGAATTTTATAGAGAGATGGCACTCTAGGTTTCTATATAATATATATGTTGTCATGGATTATGTGGTGAATGCTTATTAATTAATTATGGTTGATTAAATTGTTGTTTAATTATTTATTAATTAATTAATACCGGTTATGGTTCCTTAGAGGTTAGAATGTGTATCTAGGTTTTTCATGTAATTAGATGGCGGACTATCATCTCCGTCTAGGAATTATTATTTAATTTTTAATTTGTAAGAATTTTGTAATTAAATAATTATTCGGAGAAGACGGAACGAGAAGTCGGATCTTGAAGATAGATGATGGCGCCTCCAGGTATTTCCTGGGTCTCTAATTTTATGTTTTTGAATTGTTGAAAATAAAATTGATGAATTGCATTAAAATTGTATTTTCTGGATTGAGGGTTTTCTGCTCGGTCGGCATGCCGGACCTCACAGTTCGGCAGGCCGAAGGTCACAGACCGGCAGGCCGGACGTACGGTCCGGCAGGCCGACAGTGGGGCAGAAATTTTGGTGCTCTGCCGGCAGGCCGAACCTTCATGTTCGGCAGGCCGAACCACCATGATCGGCAGACCGATCACCTAGATCGGCCTGCCGACAGAGAGCATCCAGGTGTCCAGAAAAGGTGCAATTTTTGGTGCAGTTTTAATTTTATTTTTGGGACGATTCTGAGAAACATTAAATTTGGATATGACCGGAAATATGAAGTGTTCGATTCATACGGGATTGAGGACTTGAAGATGGATATTACATGAAGAAGGATACAGCTTGAGGATTCAAGGATGAAGAATCGATAAATGTCTCGATTATTCTCTTGTAATCTTAGTTTTTCTATTCTCTAGGGTGGAACCATAATATTACGGTTATTATTATTATGCTTGTAGCTTTGCTTGATTGCTTTGCTTGTCTGCATTATAATATGATTTACCATGTATATTGATGACATGTCATATAGAATAGGGAGTGCCGCTCATATTAAAATTGTTCATGCATAATTTTAAAATAAAACCTTGACTTCAAAAGATTGAGTGGGAGAAGGTTTTCGAAGAGAGAACCTAAGGCCTCCATCGTTGGTCCATAGGAAGAACATGATGGTCCCAACCCCTAGGAAGGGATTTCTATTATGTACCAGATTGGATCTCTAAAAGGATAAGGTATTTTAGTATGATTTATGGTTGCACACCCCTAGGTGGTGATTATAAATCATGGATAAAATATTGAAACGGTGGTTATACACTCACGTTAATTTTATTATTAACCTCCCCTAGGAGCTCTGTTAATAAAATTAATGGCCAAAGAAACGATTATTAGTATATGCTGGATCATACGGGTCCTGGATGGCATATATTAATCAGGAGGGGATCCGTGTTCCTGATTGAATTTGGCATGACTCCCCTAGGAGCTTGTTGAATTCTGAGTTGGGAATTATCGTTGTAAGGTTGTGATATTTTCAAGGTTTTGACACATAAACACATTTGTATGATATTACATGATTGTGTTATCTTACTAAATTATTAAATATGTTTGCTTATGTTTGGTATATGATTCTTTATTGTAGATTGAAAATGTCTAAAAACGCTTTATCATCGATACTTGACAAAAACCAATTAACCGGTGAGAACTATAACGATTGGAAACGGAACCTGGACATCGTCCTATCCTTTGAGAAACTGAAATATGTACTGACAACTCCTTGTCCTCCCGAGCCTACGGGAGACTCAAGTAATGAGCAATTCCAAGCGTACGAACGCTGGAAAGATGCTAATGATCAGGCCCGCTGCTATGTTATGGCTAGCATGAATAACGTGCTGCAGGCTCAACATCAGGATTATGAGACTGCGAAGCAGATCTTGGATAATCTTGAGGATATGTTTGGAGGCCAGGCCATAACAAAGCGGCAAGGGGCGCTTCGGAAACTCTTAAACTGTAGACAGAGACCGGGGACATCTGTAAAGGAGCACATGATGTTGGTCATGGGTTACCTCGCTGAGGCTCAAACCAATGGAGCCGACATCGATGCTGAAACTCAGATGACTATGGTCTTTGAGACTCTGTCTAAGGAATTTATTCCGTTTAGAGCTACTTTTAATTTGAGCAATAGACGGGATATGACCTTAACAGAATTGATGAAACAGTTACAGGAGTTTGAACTGCTGATCAGGGAGTCTCCTGCTGGTGGAGAGGCCAATATGGTAGCTGCTTCTGGTTCCAATCCTAACTCTGGGAATGGAAAGAAGCAACGGGCCAAGAGTGGTAAGTCTTCTATTCCTATTGCTACCAAGAGCAAGAAGAAGAAGAAGAAGAACCCAAAGAAGCTTAAGTGCTTCTTTTGTGGTAAGGTCGGGCATATAAAGAAGCATTGCAAGGACTTCCTTTCCAAGGGAGGTAGGTGTGATCTTCTATATTTAGAAACTTGTTTGGTTGAGGAATCCAGTGACATTTGGGTCATAGATTCCGGTGCAACTAATCATGTTTGTGTTTCTCTGCAGGGATTCAAAGAAACGAGAAGTCTACTTCGTGAAGACTTAACGCTTCGGATGGGCGATGGATCCTTGGTCTCAGCGGAAGCAGTGGGAGATGTCCATCTTTATTTTGATAATTATAGGAGTTTAATTTTGCGAGATTGTTTTTATGTTCCTAAATTTAAAAGGAATTTAATTTCTGTATCTTCTTTATTTAAAGACTCCTACGTGGTATCTTTTAATGAAAAAGTGGTGATTCGTAAAAACAAATCTTTTATCTGTTCTGGATGGATGCAAAATAATCTATATTTTATCAAACCTAAGATGGACTTATTGCTTAATGCTGAGATAAATGATAATGACTCAAAAAGACTTAAAACTTCTCACTCTAATAAGACTTATCTTTGGCATTTGCGCCTTGGCCATATTAACCTGAATAGGATTCAAAGGTTGGTAAGGGATGGACCTTTAAGTCACTTAAAGGTGGAATCTATACCTCAATGTGAGTCTTGTTTGGAGGGTAAAATGACCAAAAGACCATACGGGTCTAAGGGCAATAGGGCCGAAGGGGTTCTAGAACTTGTGCATAGTGATGTTTGCGGACCGATGAACATCCGGGCACGAGGAGGGTATGAGTACTTCGTCACTTTTATTGACGATTACTCAAGATATGGGTATGTGTACCTAATGCACCACAAAAGCGAAACTTATGATAAGTTCAGGGAGTTTCGGGCTGAAGTGGAAAAGCAATTGGGTAGACCCATAAAGGCACTTCGATCTGATCGAGGTGGGGAATACCTTTCTGATGAGTTCTTTGGACACTTGTTAGAGAATGGGATTTTATCCCATTTGACTGCGCCGGGCACTCCGCAGCAGAATGGCGTAGCGGAGAGAAGGAATAGGACTTTGTTGGACATGATTCGGTCCATGATGAGTTATTCATCATTGCCTTTATCCTTTTGGGGATATGCACTACAAACCGCATGTTATCTTTTGAACAATGTGCCTTCAAAATCGGTCCCTAAAACTCCCCACGAGTTGTGGACAAGACGGAAGACATCCTTAAACCATATTCGCATATGGGGATGTCCAGCTCATGTCCTGTTTAAGGATCCGAATAAGTTGGAAGCACGTTCAGAAGTTTGCGTGTTTGTAGGATATCCAAAAGGGACTAAAGGGGGTTATTTTTATAACCCAAAGGAAAATAAAGTCGTGGTTTCAACTAATGCAACTTTCCTTGAGGAGAGTTACATGAACGACTTTAAACCTCAAAGCAAAGTGGTGCTTGAGGAGTTGAGGGGTAATCCGTTTACTCCGGAGGTTCCGAACGAAACCATTCCGATCAGTGTAGAAAAACCAAACAAACCTGAACAACAACCTCAGGGGCTTCGGCGTAGTGGGAGGATCGGGCGTCAACCTGAGAGGTATATGTTCAATGGGGAGGTCTTTTTGGCTGAACCGGATGAACATGACAGGGATCCTTATACTTACGCAGAAGCTATGGAGGATGTTGATTCAAGACTCTGGACAGAGGCCATGAACATTGAGATGAAGTCTATGGAGACTAATCGGGTCTGGGAGCTTGTGGATCTTCCCGAAGGGGTAAAACCCATAGGGTGTAAGTGGATCTACAAGAGGAAAAGAGGAGTGGATGGAAAGGTCGAAACCTTTAAGGCTAGACTGGTAGCTAAGGGTTATACGCAAAAGGAAGGAATCGATTATGAGGAAACCTTTTCGCCTGTAGCCATGCTTAAGTCCATCCGGATTCTCTTGTCCATAGCTGCCGCTCTCGACTACGAGATTTGGCAGATGGATGTCAAGACGGCTTTTCTGAATGGCTATCTTGATGAGTCCATTTATATGGAACAACCAGACGGGTTCAAGGTCACGGGTCAAGAGGGTAAGGTTTGTAAGTTGCTAAAGTCTATTTATGGACTTAAGCAGGCTTCTCGTTCTTGGAACATAAGATTTGATCAAGTGATCAAGACTTATGGGTTCTCACAAAATGTGGATGAACCATGTGTTTACAAACACATTAAGAATGGGAAGGTGGTTTTTCTACTACTCTATGTAGATGACATTCTGCTAATTGGCAATGACGTTGGGGCGTTGTCATCGGTCAAATTATGGTTGACCAAGCAGTTTGACATGAAGGACTTGGGTGAGGCTAATTTTGTTCTCGGTATCCAGATCTTGCGGGATAGGAAGAACAAAATGATAGCTTTGTCACAGGCCTGCTACATAGATAAAATTCTCAGGAGGTTTGCAATGCAGGATTCCAAGAAAGGTGGGCAACCATCTAGGTCTGGAATTACTCTTTCTAAGAAAGACTCTCCAAAGTCTTATGAAGAAAGAGAATACATGAAGAAGGTGCCTTATGCTTCGGCAGTGGGTAGTCTCATGTATGCCATGCTTTGCACTCGACCGGATATTAGCTATGCGGTCGGGATTGTGAGTCGATTTCAGGCGGATCCAGGACCGAACCATTGGGTTGCGGTAAAGCATATTTTCAAGTACCTGAGAAGGACTCGAGGGTATATGCTTGTGTATTCGGGTGAGGATTTAACTCCTCTAGGATACACTGATTCGGATTTTCAATCCTGCCTGGATTCTAGGAAATCGACTTCAGGGTTTGTGTTTACTCTGGGTGGCGGTGCCATCAGTTGGAGAAGTGCGAAGCAAGATTGCACTTCGGATTCAACGATGGAGGCCGAGTATGTGGCGGCTAGTGATGCTTCGAAAGAAGCAGTGTGGCTCCGCAAGTTCCTTGGGGATCTTGAGGTAGTTCCTGGTATGGATAAAGCGGTATCACTGTACTGTGATAACAGTGCGGCGGTAGCTAATGCTAAGGAACCAAGATTTCACAAGAAGAGTAAGCATATTGATCGGAAGTATCATGTGATAAAGGACTTCGTTGAGAGCGGGCATGTCACGGTGTGCAAGATCGCGTCAGAGGACAATTTAGCTGATCCATTTACGAAGACACTTTCTGGGAGAGTCTTCGAAAGGCATGTGGAAGCTATGGGGATGCGAAATTTGCAGTATTTACTCACTTAGTGCAAGTGGGAGATTGTTAGACATGTATGCTCTAAGGAGTAAAAATGTAATACGTTTTTGGAGACATTTTTATCAATAAAGAATTTATTCATTTATATATACCAAATATTGTCCTCTTTACGTTCATATTCGTTGAATGTATGATAAGCAAACAGTAGTCTGAGACTGTCAGTCTAAACCTTAAGAGTTGGGCATATGATGGGATGATTATGCGGTAGACACGACTCTTAAGGTGATGGTCTAAAATATATGATCCGCAATCGAGGGAATAAAGTTGGGCGCTTTATTCATGTAAAGATTGTTATGTTGTCTATATCCCTTTTGGGAGATGGTTTGTCTTGGCCATCGGAGTTGGACTCCGTGAATAGAAACATTGGCGCGTTGTCATAGGTGACGATGTGTTGGATCGGGACATAAAGTGAATTGATTTGGATTAATAATTCTGTCTTGGCAAATCGATTCACTTTAGACAGTCGTTTGTATTGTATCTTAATCCTGAGATGAATAATGGGCCCGTTGTCTCGACTTGTGTCTTTTGATGTACCAATGGGTGACTCCCACATCTCTATAGTGGCATGCATGCCGGTACGTTGGAGGCATGACTCTTGATAGCGTAGACTTGTTATTCATAGATATGGAATCCATAGCTCCTCTTTAGGAGTAATGATATCCTCTTATATGCGTTGTCCTGTAATTGGAAAACTGGAGCGCTCAACCATTTGGATACATAGGTGTAACCGAATGGTATACTATCTTTGGATGGTAAGTTTTCTAATGGTGAGACAATGGAACGTAAGATAAAAATAATCGGGAAGGTAAGACAGAACTTGTCCTTAAGCCGATTATGGATGATCATATGGGGATGCGATACACTATGATATGTCATGGAGACTTAGCTACACGAGCTTCGTAATTCTATAAAGTTCGAGAGTGCAGCTCCAAGCTTTTAGTGGAGTAGCGTTGGAGTTGATAATTGTGAAATGTATATCTGGGATATTGGGTTTCATAATTATCATGAGCTTGAACTTTATAGGTCCATTTTGGTCCCCTTTGCTAGCTCACAAAATCCTGTAACGACACGGCGTGCTTTTCCAATAATTGGTGACTTATGTCGGATTTATCAGATTGGTTTAAAATTTATAAGAATCAAATAATTCATGTCTGTTTATCGGTTGAATTAATTTTGTAAGAAAATAGTTCAAGATGAACTTGTTGAATTATGGCGTTCGGATAATTCTTGTCTGTTTATCGGTTGTTTTAATTTTGGACAATTAGAACAAGATAAACTTGTAGAATTATTTGAATTGATTTATTTTCTTAGAGATTATCTTGATAGAGTTTGTTTTGATCAGATATCTTTTCTATTGGGCTATTTGAATCAAAACTGAGACTTTATCCTTTAGAATCTCGGGTGGAAAATAAAAGATT
The DNA here is from genome assembly GCA_025403435.1 of Artocarpus heterophyllus. Classification (NCBI taxonomy): domain Eukaryota; kingdom Viridiplantae; phylum Streptophyta; class Magnoliopsida; order Rosales; family Moraceae; genus Artocarpus; species Artocarpus heterophyllus. The sequence continues at coordinate 13,535,884 of CM046345.1, read as the reverse complement.
CGCGGAGATTTTTTCTCGGCAGTTCGGCCTGCCGATCAGAAAGTTCGGCCTGCCGAACTTGCCAGTTCGGCCTGCCTATCTCACAGTTCGGCATGCCGACCGCGACAGCTAAGATTACGCGTTTTTCACGCGTATCTTATCAGATATTGATCCGAACTTGATTCTATTTCGATTTTTGAGACCTAATCTGATATGGACTGACCCCAAGGACCAATAGGTATAAAAAGGGAGTGAGTCTAATGATTTACTCAGATCAATTTGAGAGATTAAGAGTGATACTCTTCTAGTGAGCATCTGAAAACTCCCTGAGAGCTTTTGTTCACAAATCACGAACACTAGCTTTGGGTTCTCTCTATTGGTTGGAAGGAGAGTCACCGGTGGAAGAGCTGTACGTGTGAGCCCACACTCACTCCGGTTGTGGATAGAGAATAGCAAAGAAGACCAGTTGGTTGAGGCTCTTCTGGAACGTTACTTCTCTACACAGGTCGCGGAGGTTCTTCGGCACACTGAGGTTAGTAAGATCTGTTTAATTTATACATATAACATGTCATACTTGTATTTTGGAAAATACTCTGATGAAAAATTTTTAAAAATTCCGCTGCGCACTTTGTTTCCAACAATATCTAGATAATCTCTAGGAAAATAAATGTTCACAATAATTCAACAAGTTTATCTTGAATTAATTTACAAAAATTAATTCAACCGATAAACAGACATGAATTATCTATATTGAATTTCAGCCAATCTAATAGTTTAACATAAGTCACCAATTTATTGAAGCACGTCATATCATTACAGGATTTATTATAAGCTAACAAAGAGGACCGATGGACCTATATAGTTCAAGTTTTGATAATTATAAAATATAATATCACAGATATACATTTTAGAATTATCAACTCTAACACTACTCTACTAAAAGCTTAGAGCTGCACTCTTAAACTATGTAAAATTACGAAGCTCCAAATTAGCTAAGTGTTCATGACATATCATAATGCGTCGTATCCCTATAGGATATTCATAATTGGCTTAAGGATAAATTCCATCTTACCTTCCCAATTATTTTTATCTTACGTTCTATTATCTCACCATTAGAAAACTTACCATCCAATGACAGTATACCATTCGGTTACACCTATGTATCCAAATGGTTAAGTGCTCCATTTTTCCAATTACAAAATAACATATAAAAGAGAATATCATTGACTCCACCAATGGAGCTATGAATTCTATATCTATAAATAACAAGTCTACGCTATCAAGAGTCATGTCTCCAACGTACTAATATACGCACCATCACAACGTCAAGATATCGTCCTTTGGTACATCAAAAGATATAAGTCAAAATAACGGGCTCATTAGTCATTTCAGGATTAAGATACAACACATATGATTGTCTAAAGTGAATTGATTTGCACAGATGAAATTATTAATCGAAATCAATTCCATTTTATGTTCTAATCCAATATATCATCACCTATGACAATGTACCAATGTTTCTACTCACGAAATCCAACTCTAATGGCCAACACAAACCATCTTCCATTATGGATGTAGACAACAGAACAATCTTGGCATGAATAAAGCCCCCAACTTTAATCCCTCAATTGTGGACCTTATGCTTTAGACCATCACCTTTAGAATCATGTCTTCTACATAATCTGTTCATCATATACCTGATACTCAAAGGTTTAGACCGTCAGTTTCAGACTTTTGTTTGCTTGTCATACATTCAACAAATATGAACATAAAAAGGACAATAAATGGTATATGAATAATAAATAAATTCTTTATTGATACAATATCTCCAAAAACAAATTATAACATTTACTCCTAAGAGCATACATATCTAACATATGATTCATAACTACCTAATGAAATACTCAGCGAGATCCCCTCGACTTAATGTTGAAATCCGTTCAACTCTAAGTTTTCTCACAAAAACTCAAATTCCTCCCAAAGAAATAAAAAACAAATAAGACGCTCACAAAATAATCTCTCAATAATTCCTAGACTCTGGATGCATTGTAATCGAGATCTTCAAAAAGTCTACTGATTGGATTTTGTTGTCGATTCTGTTGTAACAAATATGGCAACAAATCCTCTAGGCTGGAACAAATCTGTTTTCAATCAAGACTTGCAGATTTTATTAACACCCAGCGTTAACCTGCTTTTATTACTCTTGAAAACTGCATGATATAAATAAGAAGAGCAAAGAGACATCAAAAGAAATTGAGTACGTTAAATACTTGCACGATTTCTACTTTCCTTAAAAATACAAACACAAATTCAATTAGTTTCCATATTTTTATTGCTAAACAATTCTAATAAATTGTTTCCCAATTTATTTCCTGTGAAACAAGTGAAGATAACAAACAAGAAATCAAAAAATGGAAAACTCAATAATATGCATGTTTCAGTCAATTACTAAAACTTTGTAAAACCTACACCAAAATCACTTCAAAGTCAAACTCTATAATTGACAAAATAATGCCAATACAAGATTCCTAACAAATTCAAACTCATTAATTACTGTAAAAAAATTTTTGTCAACAACCATCATATTTATATCAAACGACTGATAATAATAGTATATATTAGAAACATAATCATTAAAACCACACTTATATATATGCATATGTATGCATACATACAAGGGATCAATAGGATCAATAAGCTTTATTTTGACCACACTAGCCTTTAATGTGTTCGTTTGTTTAACCAAAGGTGAAAGATGTAAAGGATCATAGCTCAATTCAACAATTTTTTGGTAAGTTCAACACATATTAGGCCTAGTTTATAATATAAAGTTGAAATATTTGTTACTGGATGAGTCGTTAGTCAAAATTTAATATAATGAAAAGGTCAATGAAGAAAATAGATCAAACTAAATAAGAGAATCAAAATTAATAAGATAAGTTAAAAAAGTTAATAAATAGGCCAAAACTCAATTAGTTGAATTACAAAAATGTCCCTAATTATATATTCCTCTATCTGCCCTTTTCCTACTTTCCTAAAAAAAAAATTTTTTGCACAAAAAAAAAAAAATTTGAGCTATTCATAGCATTCTCTCTCCTCCCCTCTTTCACCTATCTCTCCCTGCTTTTTGCCCCTCTCTCTTTGAAACCATGAGCAATAAACCACAACATTGGGCTCTAAGCAACGACGACGATGAAGTTGATCACCACATGTGCTTGTTGATCACCGTTCAACTGGAGATACCACCAACAACAACGAGTCTCGTCGAAAACTGATCCCATCAAGAATATATTGATGTTGGTTGGAGGAAGCTGCTGATCTACAAAGAGAGGGATTAAATCGGCTGAGATGGAAGAGAGAGGGGAGAGGAGGGCTTTCAAAAGAGAAAAGGGATAGATAGAGAAGGAAGAGGAGGAAAAAAAAAAGACAGAAATTTATTAGGAAGGTTAAAATTAGAAAATAAGGTGTTTAAAAACTTAAGAGGGCCTTTTTTTTAGTTATTGAAAATATGTTATTTACTTTCAAATGTTTTATAATTTGATTTGATTACTGTAATTTTATGCATAAAAAATAGTTATTTATTTTGTATTATCTTTTCAAATATACTATTAATACTAGAAAAATAGAAATTTATCCTTTAAAAAAATAATAATAATAAATTTAGTAAACTATGGAGTAAATTGCTATGATGATGAAGAATAATAAATAAACACATTTTATTTTAATAAAAATATTTTAATCCATATAAATAATTTATTTTTATTTTCAATATTTTGTTCAACATTCATAATTTTTATATACCAAAGTTCTAAAAAAATATTATATATATATAATTACTTTAAATCAAGTGAATAAAATAATACGTCTAAGTAAAAGTTGAATCACTTTTAAAAATCTGAAAGTAAATTTTTAATATACAAAAGTTTGCAATTTTAATGCAAACGTTTTTGGGAAAAAAAGCATGATCTTTTTTTTTTTTAATTTGTTGATAGATTTAGAATCACAGTTCATCATTAAACATATTTTAGTAAATTTGAACGACAACAATTTTAGAATGGAAAGTCAAGAGGAATGCCCTTCACTAGAGACGCATAAAAAATTTATATTCTTTCTTAAGCACTATAACATTTTAGTCCACTTTTTTTCTATTAAATATCAGTTAAAAATAATCGAGTTCTAAGAGAATGACACAAAGTAAAATTAATTAAAGAAGCGAGTTAATAGGGAAAATTTATCCATTTTTGTTTTTATAATTTATTGAGCAGAAATTAGGTTTTATCAAACACCCAAAATTATTGTGAACTCTTTAACAGTTCAAAAACAGGTCCAATAACAATGTCAAACATGCCCTAAGACTTGTAACATGTGAATACAGATAGTAGGGTTGTAATTAGGTTTAAAAAAAAACAAAAACATGTGAATGCATGATCAAGTATGTTCTTCTCGTCCAACAAAAACAATAGAACTAATATGATATTAGAGCATTATTATTTATTGAGCATAGCTATTACATTAGTTATCAAAAGATTCACTAAAACTTCATGTTGAGACAAGAAAAAAAAAGTATAAATAATGTAGGAATCAGATTTCCTATTCGTTTCGTTTATCTTAAAAGTCAACCTAGTAATAAGATAGTTTTTAATAATTATTTTCATATTTAAATAATGTAGAACTCTATTAAGATAATTTTTATAATCTTTTACAGATAAAATAATAAACAAGACACCGTTAGTATGGAATATCATATTATAATATAAAGGATAAGTCCCATGATTTATATATGATCTTATAAATAAGACCCATCTTTTATATTTTAGCTTAACATTAGTGGCATTCCAAGCATTCTTTTTTCCAATTTGATCTTGTGTTTTGTTTTTTTGATAGTTCGATCAATTTATTTATGCGATAATTACAATATTTCTCCTATCACTAGACAACAAGAGATCAAATGTGTGTTCATTTCAACAGCAGGAAAAATGTGATCATTTCTTTAACAATGTGAAGGATATAAAGATCCAACCGACAATTTCTTTTGGTGGGTGTGACACTTAAATGCACAAAGTTGGAGAGCTGAAGTTTATTAGTTCGCATGTACGAATATAACTGTTCTAAGTGTGAACCCTGCACCGTTGGCCGTACGCAATTTGCCACATGATAGTGAAAAATAAGTCAAATATTAGATCTGATCATTAATGTTATCAAACACAGTCAGTTTGTCAGACGTGTCTAAAATTAATGAATTAAACGTGGTTCTGATGCAAAAGGAAAAATGATTTTAATATCTTTAGACAAGGTAAGGAGAGTATCGTATGGGATAATCATACCACCATATACACCCGCGCCCCCAACACATATATATATCTACACATATACATATATATATATATATATATTTTTTTTTTTTTTTACTTGAGAAAAAGTCAACAAGTTTTAAATTCCTTCGGGAATTAAAAAAACTCTAAAAATAATTAAAATATTTGTTTAAATATTTTAAATTATATTTTTTTAATTTTTAACTCGTTATATTTAAAATAACAATTAATATATTGAGAAAGATAATTTTAAAATTATTTAAAAAAATATTAATTGTTTTAGATACTTTGAGTATGAATTTATAAACACATAAAATATTTTAGGTATTTTAATAATAAAAAAATAAAAATAATATTTAGACAAAGTCCAAGAATGATTTGCATCTTTTCCTTTAATTTGTTGATGATTTAGTTCATTTTTCAAGTAATACCGACCTTTAACTAGAATTTGGAATAGTAGCTGGTTTAATGTGATGCTTTATGATTGTGTACTCCCCTTTGAACGACTTTCGATAATGTGTGTCCCTGCTTCTTTTTTTTTTTTGTCCCGTTAAAAGTTACCTCATTTTTTTTTTTGGCTTACATCTTTTCTCTCTCATCAACGCATGCTCTGCTAGAGTTATAACTTAAAGTGCAGCACCACCCCCTCTCCTTCTCGGCTAAAGCTCGGCCCAGCTCTTGGGCTGGCTGCCGGTCTTTGGCTCTCAGAGAGTGGGTGTATCTCACTAGGTTGCTGACGGGAAAGGGGGATTGGTGGAAATCAGGGAAAATGTCAGGCCGCTTCTGGACCGCTAGCGGTTTGGCCGGGATCTGCTCTGGCATCCTCTGGCCGACAACGTCAAGGTCAGAAGAGCTGAAGCCAATGGAAGACGGGCCAGGGGAAGGTCGCGTTTGGTGTGAGGGAGCAGGGGCCGTGTCTCCCATGGTTCTCCCTTGGCGTGCGCGACTGTGGAGCGTGGGGAGGCTCAAAACTGGAGGCTGCAGGAGGAGGCGGAGCTGAGGGGGAAAGGGAGGCCATGCACGAGGGTCGGAAATGTTGGAAATTAATTTTTCTTGTGGGCCTATATATGTATTTAAATGTATTGTTTAATACTATCTTAAGGTAAAGCCTAAATTAAAGTGATATAATTAAGATAAAGTTGAAAGGCTTTTGGGTATTAATATAAAGTATAGGTCATTATTATTAATAATATATGTGTAGATACTAATTTGTAATTTTTAGATTTTATGATGGGCCAAACTGAAAATACATTAAAATAACTAAAGTTATTTATTCTGGTTATGGTCCCCAATTTAAACGTATGTTTATTTTCTTCCTGTTTTCTCTGAAATCACATCTTCAAGAAAATCACAAGGAGTATGTATTAGATTGGAATGCAATAACCCACAACAATCCAAGATCATGAATCAAGGTACGCTTCCGCAATTTAGAATTATTTCTCTCAATGATTTAACATGAATGATCTTGGCAGAATTCTAGTTTGTTTTAGTTCATTTTTCAAGTAATACCGACCTTTAACTAGAATTTGGAATAGTAGCTGGTTTAATGTGATGCTTTATGATTGTGTACTCCCCTTTGAACGACTTTCGATAATGTGTGTCCCTTCTTTTTTTTTTTTTTGTCCCGTTAAAAGTTACCTCATTTTTTTTTTTGGCTTACATCTTTTCTCTCTCATCAACGCATGCTCTGCTAGAGTTATAACTTAAAGTGCAGCACCACCCCCTCTCCTTCTCGGCTAAAGCTCGGCCCAGCTCTTGGGCTGGCCGCCGATCTTTGGCTCTCAGAGAGTGGGTGTATCTCACTAGGTTGCTGACGGGAAAGGGGGATTGGTGGAAATCAGGGAAAATGTCAGGCCGCTTCTGGAACGCTAGCGGTTTGGCCGAGATCTGCTCTGGCATCCTCTGGCCGACAACGTCAAGGTCAGAAGAGCTGAAGCCAATAGAAGACGGGCCAGGGGAAGGTCGCGTATGGTGTGAGGGAGCAGGGGCCGTGTCTCCCATGGTTCTCCCTTGGCGTGCGCGACTGTGGAGCGTGGGGAGGCTCAAAACTGGAGGCTGCAGAAGGAGGCGGAGCTGAGGGGGAAAGGGAGTCCATGCACGAGGGTCGAAAATGTTGGAAATTAATTTTTCTTGTGGGCCTATATATGTATTTAAATGTATTGTTTAATACTATCTTAAGGTAAAGCCTAAATTAAAGTGATATAATTAAGATAAAGTTGAAAGGGTTTTGGGTTTTAATATAAAGTATAGGTCATTATTATTAATAATATATGTGTAGATACCAATTTGTAATTTTTAGATTTTATGATGGGCCAAACTGAAAATACATTAAAATAACTAAAGTTATTTATTCTGGTTATGGTCCCCAATTTAAACGTATGTTTATTTTCTTCCTGTTTTCTCTGAAATCACATCTTCAAGAAAATCACAAGGAGTATGTATTAGATTGGAATGCAATAACCCACAACAATCCAAGATCATGAATCAAGGTACGCTTCCGCAATTTAGAATTATTTCTCTCAATGATTTAACATGAATGATCTTAGCAGAATTCTAGTTTGTTTTGGTTGCTAACAAGTGGCATCAGAGCGGTTTCATGTTCAATCATTGAGAAATATTTTCTCAAATTTTTTGGTTAAAATTTTCGATTGAATAAGGTTATGGTTGTTTGGTTTTTTATTTGAATGCAATTGTTTGCACACATACTAAGCATGCTTGCCATTTATAATTATTGATTCATTGATGCATGCCTAGTATTTGTTGAATAATACGAAATATACAATTCTATAACCATTAATATATATGTGTATTTGACTTTTGACTGGATTATGGATTCAGTGCACGTGAGATTATTTTCTTTCTGGGTTCATTCTTTTTGAATCGTGTATTTCGTTAAAAACAACCAAGTAACCCGTACGATTACCGACGGCAATCTCACTGCCACCGGCAAGGAAAACGAGCCGCAACCTTCAGCCGACGCCAGAATGGAAGAGGCACAGTCTCTAGCCTCGGCGAAGGAGTGGAAACGGCCGCCAAAAGCGGCTGCTCAGTCGGCCCTACTGAGTTTCGCCTAAGGGAGAAAGGCGGCTGTTTTTTGGGTTTCACCGGCGACTTACTGTTCCGCCGCCGGCGCCGGTGCCCTTTGGGTGCGGCCGTGACTTCCCGCCAACGAGGAGAGCCTCGGCTGCCCGACAAAGTACACTGCCAACCGCCTGGCAACGATACCTAGGGGTCGCGACCCCTAGGCGTGAGGATGATTCTAGGCTTTGGCCCAGAACTTCAACTGGTTGCACGGGCCAAAGAGGCCCGTGACCAGTTGGACACCCAGGGCCTCAACCCCTAGGTGACCCGAGAATTAAAAAAAGAAAAGTAGAGGGGGGGGCCTGGAAATGGATCCAGGTTGGGTTAACCTGACCCGGTCCACAACCAAACCCGGTCCCCTTTGACCCGGTCAACGGTCAACGGTCAACTTTGACAGTTGACTTTGATCTAGTTGACTTTTTGACTTTGTTTAAATTTTTATTTTTTTTGGGTCAATTTTAGATGCAACTTTAAAATTCAAATTGTGTTTTTAGATAATTAATATTAACAAATTAATTAATTGAACCAATAAGCTGCCAAAGTAGCATCTTTTGTGGATGTTAATTAATTTGTGATATTAAGATGGTTGTATGAATTTAATTCATGCGAATATTAATAGGCCCAAAGGAAGCTTAATATTTGGCCGAATTAAATTCATACCTGTGGCGATAAATATGTAACAATTATATAGTTATTTTTGGCATATAAATAATAAGTAGATCCAAAGATTAGCTTATTATTTGATATGATTTATTGTTAATATTTGATCACTACACCAAGAATACCAATTACAAGTTAATATTTCTGTCCAAAGACTAAATATTAATGTTGTTACAGGTTTCTTGTGATGGGATTAATCATTGTTTGAATTTTATTGGTTGTTTTATGTGAACTCTTATGTGAATATGTGATTTTGTTTTTTGTTCAGCTGTACCATCATCTTCCTCGATATCTGCAAATGTTAATTCCATTCCTATGCTGAATGGGACTAACTTCAAGGACTGGAAAGAGAATTTGTTGATCGTTCTCGGTTGCCTTGATCTGGACTTAGCCATAAGGGTTGAACGTCCCACTATTATGGATTCTAGTTCCGCTGAGGATAAAAAGGAACTTGAAAGATGGGATCGTTCTAACAGAATGAGTCTGATGATCATTAAGAGAGGCATTCCAGAAGTCTTCAAGGGCACTGTGCCTGATGAGGTCACCACTGCCAAGGGTTTCCTTGAGGCCATTGAGAAATGCTTTGCAAAGAATGATAAGGCTGAAACAAGCACGCTTTTGGTGAGCCTGATTTCAATGAGGTACAAAGCAAAAGGAAACATAAGGGAGTACATTATGGAAATGTCTCATCTGGCTTCAAGATTAAAGACACTAGATTTGAAAATTTCTGAGGATCTTCTAGTGCATCTTGTCTTGATTTCTCTTCCCGCACAATTCAGCCAATTCAAGATCAGTTACAACTGCCAGAAGGAGAAATGGACTCTTAATGAGTTAATTTCTTATTGTGTGCAAGAGGAAGAAAGACTGAAGCAAGAGAAGATTGAAAGTGCTCACTTAGCTAGCACCTCTAAGGACAAGAAGAAAAGAAAAAAAAGTAATGAAGCTGCTAAAGTTCCAGCACAAAAGAAACAAGATAAGGATAAAAATGATGGAAATGTTGCTTGTTTCTTTTGTGGTAAACCTGGACACATGAAGAAGGTCTGCACCAAGTATCATGCTTGGCGTGCAAAGAAAGGTATGCTTCTCAATTTGGTTTGTTCTGAGGTTAATTTAATTTCAGTGTCAAGACACACTTGGTGGATTGATTCAGGTGCCACTACTCATATAAGTGTGTCTATGCAGGGTTGCCTGAGCTACTGAAAGCCAATTGATGCTGAAAGATTCATCTATGTGGGAGATGGCAAATCGGTAGAAGTGGAAGCAATAGGGCATTTTAGGTTATTAAGTTCTTGTTATTATTTAGATTTAAAAGACACCTTTGTTATACCGTCGTTTAGGCAGAATTTAACTTCTATTTCTGCTTTGGACAAATCTGGATACTATTGTTCATTTGGAAATAGTCAGTTTAGTCTTTCTTTAAATTCAAATGTTGTTGGTACTGGTCCTTTATGATTTCAAGATAACCTATATTTGCTTGATACAGTTGCTTCTTATAATGAAACCTTGCATGTTAGTTCTGATGGCATAAAACGTAAATTAACCGATGAGAATTTCGTTGTATTATGGCATAAGCGATTAAGACATATTTCAAGAAAAAAGATGGAAAGACTTGTGTCAGATGGAATTCTTAATTCCCTCAATTTTACAAATTTTGAAACCTGTGTTAATTGTATTAAAGGAAAACAGACAAACAAAAGGGGATTGGGTGCCAATAGAGCTACAGATGTCTTAGAATTGATACATACGGCATTTGTGGACCATTTCCTGTGGCTTCATGGAATGGTCAACAATATTTTGTATCGTTCATAGACGATTACTCCCGGTATGGCTACCTATATCTCATACATGAGAAGTCATAGACTTTGGACATGTTCAAGTCATATAAGGCTGAGGTTGAGCTTCAACTCAGTAAAAGAATTCAGGGCGTTAGATCTGACCGTGGTGGTGAGTACTATGGCAAATATGACGAATCAGGTGAACAACGTCTAGGACCTTTTGCTAAATTCCTAGAGGAATGCGGGATAGTCCCTCAATATACCATGCCAGGTTCACCTAGCATGAATGGTGTAGCTGAGAGACGAAACCGGACAATTAAGAACATGGTGAAGAGCATGATTTGTCATTCCACCTTACCTGAATCCCTCTGGGGTGAAGCACTCAAGACTACAGCTTACATTCTTAACAGAGTACCAACAAAGCAGCAGCTAAAACACCTTATGAGCTTTGGACTAGCAAAAGGTCTAGTCTAAAGCATTTACATACTTGGGGTTGTCCAGTAGAAGCAAGACCTTATAGGCCCAATGAAAAGAAATTAGACTCCAAGACAGTGAGCTGCTATTTCATTGGATACTCTGAACGGTCAAGAGGTTACAAATTTTATGATCCCACTACTATGGCTATTTTTGAGACGGGAATTACAACATTCTTTGAGGATGTTGAGTTTGGGGGGAGAAACAAGGTTAGAGACTTTGTCTTTGAGGATGAATTTGATCATGTTCCTTTTGTACAAGAGGGATTGGTTTCTATTCCTACAATTGCTTTTGATAATGTTCAGGCTTCTATCCCTGACATTGATCAAATTGCATATCAAGAACAACCAGACATAGTCATTCAACCCCTTCAGGTACAAACTCAACAACCTCAAGAACCAGAACCTCAGGAACTTGTGTCATTAAGGAGATCCACTAGAGAGAGGAGAAGTGCTATTTCGGATGATTACATAGTATTTCTCCAAGAACATGAGGAAAGTGTTGGATTGATGGATGATGATCCGATCAATGTCCGTCAAGCCATGCATAGTTCTAACTCTCAAAAGTGGATGGATGCCATGAAGGATGAGATAAAGTCTATGAAGGACAATGACGTTTGGGATCTCATTCCATTGCCTGAAGGTGCAAAGCCCATTGGTTGTAAATGGATATTTAAAACCAAGAGGGATTCGAAGGGTGATGTAGAGCGATATAAAGCTCGTCTTGTTGCTAAGGGCTTTACTCAAAAGGAAGGCATTGATTATAAAGAGACTTTCTCTCCGGTTTCAACGAAAGACTCTTTTAGGACAATTATGGCACTAGTAGCGCATTTTGATCTTAAGCTACATCAGATGGATGTTAAGATGATGTTTCTAAATGGTGACATTGATGAAACGATTTATATGGTGCAGCCAGAAAACTTTGAGTCTGGAGACCCAAAGAAGATGGTTTGCAAATTAAAGAAATCCATCTATGGGCTTAAGCAAGCTTCTCGTCAATAGTATTATAAATTTCATTAAGTGATAGTCTCATTCGGTTTCGAGATGAACACTGTAGATGACTGTATATACCATAAGTTCAGTGGGAGTAAGTGTATTCTCCTGGTATTGTATGTTGACGATATACTGCTTGCCACCAATGATATAGGCTTATTGCACGAAACCAAGAGATTTCTATCAAAGAAATTTGAAATGAAAGATCTTGGTGACGCCTCTTTTGTGTTAGGAATTAAAATACACCGAGATCGCTCGGGGTATACTTGGGTTATCACAAAAGAGCTATATCGAAAAGGTGCTTAAAAGATTTGGCATGCAGGATTGTAAACCAGGAGATACCCCTGTGGCTAAAGGAGATGAATTCAGTTTAAGTCAGTGTCCTAAGAACGACCTTGAGGTTAAGGAAAGGGAAAAGATCCCATATGCATCAGCTGTTGAGAGTCTAATGTATGCTCAAGTTTGTACTCGTCCAGATATAGCATACATTATTGGATTGTTAGGCAGATATTTGAGTAACCCTAGGAATGGATCATTGGAAAGCAGCCGAACGAGTTATGCGATATTTACAGAGAATAAAAGATCACATGCTTACACATAGAAGGTCAAACCAACTCGAGATCATTGGTTATTCAGATTCAGATTTTACTGGATGTCAAGATAGTCATCGATCCACTTCGGGCTATATTTTTTTGCTTGCTGGAGGAGCTATTTCTTGGAGGAGTGCTAAGCAGTCACTCATAGCTTCTTCCACTATGGAGGCAGAATTTATAGCATGTTATGAGGCATCCAATCATGGAATATGGCTGTAAAACTTTGTCACTGGGCTACGTATTGTGAAAAGTATAGAAAGACCACTTAAGTTGTTTTGTGACAATAAATCTATAGTCTTATATTCTAACAACAACAGGAGCTCTTCAAAGTCAAAGCATATAGAGATTAAGTTTCTTGTTGTTAAAGAAAGAGTTCAGAGTGGTCAGGTGTCTATAGAGCATATTGGTACAAACTCCATGATAGCGGATCCGTTACAAAAGGGCTTCCACCCAAGGTCTTTCATGAGCACACTACTCACATGGGTGTTTAGTTATTTGATGATATGCAGTTTTAGTGGGAGTTTGTATTTGAATGCTAATTTTCTTTATATATAGACATTGTGTGTTTGTATATGTTTTCTGCAGAAATAAAGAATACAGTTTATTTACACTCTGATTTTGGTACGGTTTTGATCTCATTAAGGTATAAGGTAGGACTAGTTGGAAATACACATGTTTAGATCACTTTGCATGTAATTTCTATGCTACACATCCATACTTGATCTATGTCATTTTGGTATATCGATATGTGTGATCATAGATGGGTCTAGTCACGTTATATTTGTGACAAAGACCGTTTTGGTCCTATGTTGGTATGATCAATGGATGAGATTGTTCAGGAATACCCTTATTTGTGATAGCAAAAGTTGAGCTCATTAAGGTAAATACATTTTTGCGAAGATACATATGTGGCCCAAGTGGGAGATTGCTTGGAAATTAATTTTTCATGTAGGCCTATATATGTATTTAAATGTGTTGTTTAATGCTATCTTAAGATAAAGCCTAAATTAAAGTGATATAATTAAGATAAAGTTGAAAGGCTTTTGGGTATTAATATAAGTATGGGTCATTATTATTAATAATATATATGCAGATACCAATTTGTAATTTCCAGATTTTATGATGGGCAAAACTGAAAATACATTAAAATAACCAAAGCTATTTATTCTAGTTATAGTCCCCAATCCAAACGTACGTTTATTTTCTTCTTGTTTTCGCTGAAATCTCATCTTCAAGAAAATCACAAGGAGTACGTATTGGATTAGAAGGCAATAACCCACAACAATCCAAGATCATGAATCAAGGTACGCTTCCGCAATTTGGAATTATTTCTCTTAATGATTTAACATGAATGATCTTGGCAGAATTCTGGTTTGTTTTGGTTGCTAACAGGACATGCATCGATCTGCCCTGGCGGGTCGGAGGTGCATCGGCCAGTCTGGGCGGCACCGGTTGGAAGCGGCGTTCACAAGCGGCGGGCTGCGTCTCTTTGTCGGCGGGCGGCATTTCACCGAGTTCTCAATCGTTTTGGTTGTATTGTGTTGTTTGTTTGTGCTTGTGTTTGTGAAATAAGTCGGGCTAAGAGTTGTTTGTTCATTCTGTTTTTCAGTTGTGTTGTTGTATTAATGGAGGTGGTTTTTCCACCTCTAGAGTGTCTGTATTATCTGTCCGAATTAGTTCATAACAGAGTTTTTGGTCCTCTAAAGCTTCCACTAAGTGAAGTGAATATTGGCCATGGTGCTACTGAGTGTTCTTTCACGATGGATCTAATCCGTCACCTGTAGGAAGGTTTGTTGGTGGTCTTAGTACCACAGTATTCTGGCCTTCGATCCTTTGAGAGACTCTATTGATCGTAAGACTATCAAAAGAGCTTAAGATATGCTCATCTTTTGTGTGCCGAAGCAATTCCCCACTACTAGGCCTTAGGCATGCCTTCACCTCTTTAAACGCTATCAGGATTCATCGATGGATTCAATCAAATTAAGAGGTTTTCTCCCTTGTAATGCTGGTCTTTCATTAGTTGCGTCAATTTGTATTACTCTTTGTACTGTCAGGATGCACATACCATAGACGAACGCTTTGATCTCTCTTCTCCTCACCGTTGTGACGAGGTTGGTGACGATGTTGCAAGATCATCTTCCCAAGAAGCTTTTGTGGCTAGTTTGGCAAGTAACACTAGAGCCTTAGTGAATACATTTTTCATCAAAGTTTATCTAATATTTATCTTTCTTTTTTTTGAAGTGAAACTGGGGACTTTTTATTAGGCTATATCCGTCAAAACATAACGAGAAACAAACGGTTAGAAATCAAAGCAATAAGCAACAAGAAATAGAGAGAAAATTACACACAAGATTTACGTAGAAAAACCCTAATAAAGGGTGAAAAAACCACGGGTAGAGGAGAAGTAATCCACTAATCACAAAACAGAAATTACGACGGTGTTTAAAGGGCTCAAATACAGAAATTCACTCACTTAATCACTCACAAACTCACAAAACTAAGTTCTTTGTATCACTCTCAACACTATGATCTCTATGATATTTTATGACTCCTTTTGTGACTCTCTAATGTAACTCTCAATAAATTATAGAGAATATGACATATTTATATATATGGAGACTCAAACCCTAGCCCAAAAAAACCCAAAAAGTTTAAAAACACGAAATATACAATCAGGCGGTATCGGAGCGCCATGGAGCTACTTTCAAGCGACGCGACGCTGGTTTTCCCGAATTGAAGGGCCGCGACGCTACTTTCAAGCACTGTAGCCCCATATTGTAGCGCCGTAATGCTGTTTTTAAGTGCCGCGGTGCTGTGTTTCTATCTTTGCCTTTGAATAGGTTTTGGGTTACACAATAACACAAACAAAGGGGAAGCAAAGACCCTTTCCCTATCTAAAGAAGAAGAAAAATTAAAGCCAGCTAGAGCTGGGCCACCATATTCCCTTTATGGGAAATATAACGGCATAAAACACCTCCAACCTGGGCAAGCAAACAGTTGATATCACTAATAATAGGATCATCAACAGATTAAGAGGGCGGCAAATTCACCGTCCTGCGCTTATTAATTGCATCCGTCTCCGATACATAAATCCTCAAACCAAGATGCAAACAGAGATCAAGGCCCTCCTGAAGAGCTAAACATTCTACAATCTGGAGAGAAAGACACCCATCTATCTTCTTAGCCAAAGAGGCAACTACCGCAGCCTCAGCATTTCTTACCACTGCCCCTAAACCTGCCCAAGACACACCATGTTTTACAGCCCCATCAACATTTAATTTGAGTTGATTAGAGGGAGGAGGGGACCAACGAGACTGAATAGTAGACGCCAATGTCGAAGGCTGCTTCTCAATCTGTTGGCACATCACATATTCACCATGGGCACTACCTGCGCTTTCCAAGATCTCTTTGGTCCGCAAGACACGTTCCTATGCACAAGATTATTCCTATTACACCATATCTTCCACATGATGAAACTGAACACGCCCAGTTCCTCCTTGTTACAAATCCTTCCTACCTGCAAACATAAATCTCCAGAAGTCATAGCCCTCAGCATTTTCAAACGATGCGAAAGTGAGCTAATATCCCAAATAGCCCGTTCAAAATCACAAGCCCACAAAGCATGAAAAGCTGATTCATGTTCTATCTTGCAATTCGGGCACTAAGAAAGACAATTGATACCCCTCCTATGTAAATTACCGAATGTAGGAATAACTTCTCCAAACATAAGAACCATTACTACAAATATGTACCCAAAATTGAATCATAAGGGAAGTGTTTGGCTTTCACCACCCTCGCCATCAAGGAATCCAGAACAGTCAAATTACGCCAAGCTTTCTATGCTAACAAAGCCCGATTAAAAGCTTCCAAATCACAGAATCCCATCCCTCCCAAGTGCGGAGGAGGCCATAATTTCTTCCAGTTCATCCAATGAAGCTTCCTTTCAGACTCATTACCTCCCCACCAAAACCGGACTATCAACGCTTGTAGCTTGTGGCAAAGAGTGGTCCGATATAGAAGACACTAATGTTTGGCACATTGTATTGTATTGTATTGCATTGTATTATATTATATACAAAAAATGTAATATAATACAATACAATACAATACAATATATTACAATACAGTGTACCAAACAAGCCTTAAAAGTATAAGTAGCTGTAGCTTGGTCGATTGCTTTAATAAGAATCTCTCTCCTCCCCATAGAAAACAATTTGCCTTTCCAACCACAAATATTCTTGAGGACTTTCTCCTTTACCGTGTTAAAAGTACTCCGTTTATTCCTCCCTACAGACATGGAAGTTCGAGATATTGGTCATGTGATAAATTACTTGAAGACAATCCCAGTACTCCTTGCGTCTCAAATCTTCTTTCCGGCTTCACATTTGGGCTCTCGGAAATCAATGACTTATCCACACCAATAACTAGGCCAGAGACATATTCTTACCTATGTCAAATATCCATGATAGAATTGCAGTTGAGCAGACCTGCTCTCCCAAAAAGAATGCTGTCATCTGCAAAAAAGAGGTGACTCACCCTCGGAGCATGACGAGCCACGAAAACTCCTCCTAAGGTCCAGTCCTCTTCCGCCCTTTGAACCATCGTTAAAAACCTTCCACACACAAGAGCAAAAGGTATAATGAAATCAAACATCTCTGCCATAATCCCCGTTGGGGCCAAACAAACCCCATGGGACCACCATTAATTAGAAATGAAAATCACAATATAGTAACACGATTCATCACCACCGAAATCCATTTTTCACCAAAGCCCAGCTTGCGCATGATAGACTCTAGGAAAATCCATTCTACACGGTCGTACGCTTTGCTCATGTCTAGTTTCAAAGCAAATAGGCCATCCCTGCCCCCAGTTTTCTGTCTAATAGAATGTAACACCTCAAAGACCCCAATAGCATTATCGGAAGTTAGCTTACCTGGTCCAAACGTGCTTTGTTCTGGCGAGAAAATCTCACTAAGAAAGGGTTTGAGACAATTAGCCAAAACCTTTGTGATTATCTTATAAACCACATTGCATAGACTAATCGAACGATAGTCCGACACCTTCCGGGCATTCTTAATCTTCGGAATAAGCACAATATAAGTCTCATTAATCGCCTCCATAGAACATCCTTCATTTAGCACCATCAAACATACCTCAGTACACCACCTCTCATCAAAACTCTCAAGCACTTTGATCTCATTTTCATCCTGCCATTAAGAAGCTTTCACATGAAAAGACCGTGAATTTTTATCTCCACCTTGCCGCCACTCTACCGAGAGCTTTAACGCCAATAATACTCCTCCAACGCCAACAATCTATCCAGCTCTCTTTCCTTTTGACGAATCGTAGGCAGAATGTGAACAATATCAACTTTATTATTCATTTCTTCAAGTTCAGTCTGACGCCCCGCTACTTTCCGAGAAATATTTTCAAAAACCAAACCACTCCAACCCTTCAAAGCAAACCTGCATTTTCTCAAGGCCGACATAAAAACCCAACCATCCCCACTAATAACAGATGATGCCCATGAGCTCCTAAATACATCTTGACATTCCTCCTTGGTCAACCATAACGGCTCAAAAATAAATTTTCTTTTCTTTTTTGACCCCCGACTGCCTCTACCACTCCCCACGTCAAGATCTAGTTTTAGAACTCTATGATCAGACCTGTGATAATCCAAATGAAGTATTTTGTGACTATCAAAATGATGTCTCCAATCATCACATCCCAAGAAACGATCTAATCTCTCTTTAACGTTGTTCATTCCATCATGGTGATTATCCAATGTAAAAGCATTGCCTTGAAAACCCAAATCAAATAAACCCACTTCTTCCACAGCATCCTGAAAATCTCCCATGCTAGAATAGGTCTTGTCCACTACCCCCACCTTTTCCAAAAGATAAAAGATCTCATTAAAATTACCACCAACAACCCAAGGAAGAGTAAAAATACCCTTAAGTCTCTGGAGAAAGGTCCAAGACTGATGACGTTGTGAACGAACAGGATTCCCATAGAAACCCGTAAACCACCATCAAAATCCATTTTCCAATGTCACCAGAGAATCGAATGTGGAGCCGGGAGTAACTCTTGACATCCACTGTCCAAGAGTCCTTGCATAACAAAATGAGACCCCCATTTCGACAAATGCTATCAACTGACAACCCACCAAAGAAGCCCAATCACTTTCGAATTGAACTCGTTGACAAACCTCGCTAATTTTGTCTCATTAAAAAGACCATATTTGGGGCAGTACCACGGAAAAGCCTCCGTAATTATAGAACACATGAGGGTCCCCAAGCCCACGTGCATTCCAAACCAAGATACTCGTATGCCCGGCGGAGGCCGTTAGTTTGTTGGACGAAATAAGTCCAAGCAGGTCAAAGATGATTGTTTTCCTCTTACCAATTCGGGCATCACCTTCATGAGATTCTTCAATAACCTCCTGTGTCTCGATTTTCTTACCCGCTAGAGCAGCCTTCTTCCACTTCCGCTCCTTTCTACCCCTTCCATTTATTGTGTGTCAGAAGTTCTAGCTACAAAGTTGAAGCCTTTGGCCACGTTTAAATCCAGCACCTAGTAGAGGAAACGTCACGAGCAGAAGGTCTCATAGCAGAATTGCATGCATGCAAAATATCTTCCGCACATATGGATTTTACTTTGTTACGTGCTTCATTAAAAGTCTCATGTGAGCTCGTCAACAGTTTCCCCCGAAAGATGCCAGCTGGGACTTGATAAGAATCACCGAATTATCGTCGACTCGAAATATTCACTCCCCGAGATTCTGTTTGCATGGGATTAATTGAATTCAAATTTGAAGTTCCCTCTTTCTCGCCCTTGTTAGAGAAGTAACGCCATGCATTAACGGGGTCAGACGTCTGCAACCGATCACTGCTCTCCTCATCACTCACCGGAAAACCCTTACTGTCCATCGGACTCTTCCCTCCAACCACCAAGCAATTCTTCTCATGCATCAATATAGTTGAGTCAGCCCGATCAACACCTCCTCCTTGATCATGCGCCGGAAACACTGAGTGCCAACCGCCATTCCTATCCGTTCTTCCTCCCGTAGAACTCTGATTGCCACCTCTAATATGGCTCTTGAAGAACGGTCGATTAAACGACGAAGCCCGCAGCGAATCTCCAAAATTCGTGCACACATTCTTAGACAGATTCCTGTTAGCATCTACTCCTCAACTCTTAAGAACATGCCCAAATTTGCATTTCGCCACAACCGTAGCAAAAATCGGGTAGTTTCTCGTACCAAAGATCAGCCCAAACCAATGACCACCCCTGCCATTCTAATCTCGAACAACCCTCCTAAGAGGTTTGGAAATATCAATCTTAACCCGAATACGAAAAAAACTTTCCGATACATCTCCCATTGGCATCTGTAAACACCGAAACACAGGTTCCAATGATGTTGCCAATCACTTCTCCCGTGCTAGGAGTCATACGTTCTGGAGGAAAGTTATGAACTTGGACTCTCATACATGCATAAGAGAAATCAATATAATCTGTTGGCTCCCCCTCTTCGTAGATTTTCAGCCCCAACAAAGAATGATCAAAACTCCATGGCTCTAGATAAAGTATTTATCTCGATCTCTCGCATCACCAAAAGAGAACAGAAAAACGTCTGAGAAACGTCATTAACCTCAACCCTACGCTCAGGCTTCCAAGCTTCCTCAATCAGAGAATGAAAAATCTTCTTATTATAGGGTTTGTTCGCTAACAACTTCCCCAAAAGACTAAACTTCATCTTCTCCCTCCCTAGAGCCACCAACTCATCAGATGCCCCCACAATCTCTTCCTCTTCAGCCGATATTGAAAGAGAATTCCACCCGTCAACAATCTCCTCCATAACCAGAACGCAAATTTCTTACCGCAGAGACTCACAGAGAAAATGGCAAAGAAAGAAAAAAAATTCTCACAGATTTTAATGGGTCACCAATCTCTCATAGAAGGAGTCGTCCAATATTTATCAATTTTTTCCTCAGTAATACCTTGATACTAATTTTTGACTCAGTAAGAACATAAAATATTTATTATTATTATTATTCTTTACTTTACACTTTATGTAAGAAGAGACACTATTATTTAATAATTACTCTTTTTTCATTTTAAAAAACATTGCGTTAAGATTTGTGGCGATCTCAGAGTTTATTTTTACAAGGCAGACCTTTGTTTTATCTTCAAATAATGACAAATTTATATGCCGAGATTTCTCACGAATTTCACGAAAAGATTTTTGTAATCAAAGTTTTTTAGTTTTTTCTTTTATCAAAATCTTATAATTCTCCCATTACGTGCGGTCAAAAAGAGACCATATATATGCTTCCCTCTACATCATTTGCGTCCAAGTTATTTGTGTTTTTTATTTACTCGCACAACTTTTGCTCCTCTTTCAGCCACTTTCCTTCCTCTGCTCAGCGGATCTTTCTCTTTCCAACATCTTGGTCCACAAATAAAAAAGCTGCAAATCTTCACGTATTTTTTTTTTTTTTTATATTTTCCTTCTATTTTAGATTACAAGTTTGGATTTTTTTTTTTTTTTTCATTTATTACTTTTTTTTTCTTTTGTCTGCTATGTTACAAGAAAACATTATTTACTTCTATTAATCTATTAAGACCCAAACCATCAATTAAAATCAATTGCAGTGGAAAAATCAACTTAGTAGTTGGAATTGATGGTTGCTACACTATAAAAAGTGTCGATCTTGAGCATTATCACACACATTAAGTACTTCCAAAGCATTTTTTTGCGTTGTAACAGAGAGTTGAGTTTACATGCAAAAAAGAGACTTTAATTGAATGATCAAGTTGTTGTGTCATTGATTAAAACATTTAATTCGTTTGTTGTTGAGGATGGGGGTTGTGAGGATTTAACTTTTGGTGAAAAGGATGGTAGGAATTATATTGCAAAGAAAAGACAATTAAGACTTGGGATTGGAGATACAAGACAATTTCAAGAATCTTATAGTATTGAGATATTCAAGAAATTTCAAGAAGAATTGAGAGGATTGTTTTACTGCAACGTTAGTTTTGTTCAGGTTGAAGGATCGATTTCAACATTTCAAGTGGAGGAAAAAGTGATGGCAAAAGATTGCAATTCTAGGAGGTTGAAGGTTTTGAAGTTCTTTATAATAAAATTGGATGTGATGTTTGTTGCATTTGTTGCTTATTTGAATCTAAAGGAAGTTTATGCAGACATGCGGTCGCTGTCCTTATTGATCGTTGTGTTGAAAAAATTCCATCATAGCCTGTTTGGCATTAATTAGTTCTAACCACTTTTCAATTAAGAATAGTGTAACGCTATCACATACTATAGTAAAAGTAAAAAGTTGCTACAGTGTAAAGCTCTCATATGCTACAGTATTTACAGTTCTAACCAATGATTCTAACTGTAAAGCTCTCACATGCTCAAGTATTTACAGTGTTTAAAGTTGCTACAATTCCATCATAGCCTGTTTGACATTAATTAGTTCTAACCAATTTTTCGGTTAAGAATAGTATAAAGCTTTCACATACTACATTAAAAGTAAAAAAATTACTACAGTGTAAAGCTCTCATATGCTACAATATTTATAGTTCTAACCAATAATTTTAACCACTACGCTAAATACCCTAAATTTGGTGGAGAAAAGATATTAAACGAAAGTACACTTGTGTAAAATGATCTTATGATGTTCCCTCCACTAGTGCACAAACTGAATGGTACAACAAGCTTCAAAAGAAAGCCGATGAAGTCATAGAAGTTGCAATTGATTCTACTGAGAAGTGTGAAATATTATCAAGAATTTTAGATGAGGGAAAATAATACTTTTTGAAAAAAAAAAATTCATGTGAGAAATCATTGCAAGAGCCTATCATGAGATCATTGCAAGAAGATGACAATCTTCAAGGGCAAAAAAATCCAGAAAAGAGGTTGCTAAGTCCAGTGAAAGTTCGAACGAAGGGTCATCCTCCATCAAAACACAAAGAATCCAATATAGACAACATAATACAGAAGCATAAAAAATATATATATATCTTTATGATTTTTTTAAGCAATTATATTTGTTTCAAGTAATTTCTAAATGAGATTATTTTTTATTTATTTTATTTTCTTCATAGTACCAGACATTTGAAGAAGAAAATTATCATATCTTGAAGAGGGAAAACTCTAAGAAGAGGGGGGCAAAATCATTCACAAAAAAGGTACACCTTATTCTTTTAAGTTAGCCATAGTAGCTAATATAATTTGTGTGTATAGTATTAAATTATGAGAGAACATTTTCATATAGGAAACCACTAGAGATATTCCTACTGTAGCTGTGGAAAATAATATCTGTCTAGTTGCTCTAACCACATTGGATGTGATGAATTAACAGGGAAGACAAGAGAGCCATATGCTAAAGTTTGTTTTGATGTATTGGTCTTAAGACAATGATTTGTATGGCATGCTTGTACACATCAATTTTTTTTTTTTAGGCAAGTTATCCTCATCACTGGAGCATTCATTTAAGCAAAAGATTAGTATAACACCAACATCAGGTACTTGGATTTTTTTTTTTTTTTTAGTTGGCTTTAAATGCACTTGTATGAGTATGTTACTTGTGTCTTTGTAATAGTAGTGATTGACTTGAGTAATCATAGCTTTTCTTATTTGTTTTGCAGGTAAGCAGCACATGATAATGCAAACAAGTAGTGCTTAACACACGTATTTTGCTATACACATATATGAAGTTGTAGAGATCCTCTTGCAAATAGAAAGAATACGTTTTATATAGTTTTTTTAGTATGGTTATACAACGAAGTAAGGCTTTAATTGTATTAAGTTTATTAGACCAATCTTGTTTTCTATAACGTTTGGACAAAGTATATAGGCACAAATGTACTAAGCTTAAATCTAATGAACTTTTATCCCTTGTAATCCACATATCAAGCTCCTTTGATTTGGGAATTTTTTGGTAAAGATTTTCCTTCTACAATAACATTGTGTAAAAAGTAAATGGGTTCTGAGAAATTGCTTTTTTTATTTTTTTTTTTTTTTGAAATAATATAAATCACATTATGTGATATAAAGAAAGAAGGTGCACTTGGCATTTCATTGGGAAAAAAAAAAACCCACTTAAATTTGGGCTCAGGCCTCGGCAAATACCCACTTATAATTTTAAACAGTTGTCAAGCGTAGCAATGCTCCCTTATGCCAGAGAAACATAACCTTTTATCCAAAAATCGCCTAACACCTCTGAACGGATTGGATTATTATTGAGCTTGGCCCAATTTTGGAAGTACAAATTGCTTGCTCCTGAGGCAGCTATGGGCCTCATTTGAGAATAAAAATGCTGAACATTAGTGTAAGAGCAGGGAAGAAACTGATGTAGGACTAATCCTGATTTTTGAATGCAATTGATAATTACTAAGATCAGCCCAACATATGAGATGGTTTCCTTTCAAACAAAAAGTCGCAACATATCAAGATTTAGAACTTTAGAGAAAAATGCAATGAAACTTCTTGTTCACTTTTTAATGAGACAAAATCAGTATTCATAGATATCAACTCGAGAAAAATTAAGGTACATCATGTATGTCTTTCCCATCCAAACGTGCTGGTGATCGTTTAAAAACAGGATAATTGAGCATATATAAAACATATATAAATATTTTTAACATAAGCTCCATACTAGAATTTCATGTTGAGTATCTTATACAGTGGTTGATAGTATGTTACTTGTGGCTTGTTATCTGTAGGCATGCTTGATTCTTTTGGGGCAGATACCTCTTTGGTTAATTCTTTTGGGGCAGATACCTCTTTGGGTGCGGCAAGAGCAGCTTTTTTCTTTTGTCCTTCCTCCCTCCACTTCCTCAGTTGATCCTCTATTGCTGTTTTCGCTCTCTCCGCCATTTCAGCCCGGCAAATCGCCTGCTCTGCTCGGTTCCTGAACTCCGCAACTTTAGCCGTTGCAGCATCCAACTCCTTCCTCAAACTTTCCAAGTCATTCTTGTTTTTATGTGCTGTTAACTGGCTCGAATCTTCGGTCACTGATTTGGGAATTCGCTTGATCAAGGACTCATCTTCCGCAAGTGAAATAGTCATATTGACATTGTTGTCATGTTTTGTCTCTTCAGCTTCTGTATTCTGCTCCTCAATTTCAGGTGCATCTAGTTCATTTTCCTTATCTGCTGCTTGTTTCAACCTTTGGTTTTCTTGCTTTGCACTTTCTGCTTCTACTGCTAGCTCCTGAACCGTGAGATACAACCCGGTTTTAACACTCTCGGCTCTCGCTTCAGCTGCCTCCGCAGCCACAACCTTTGACCTCCCTCTGTGAAGCTCGGAATTCAGCAATGCTATCTCAACCTGAGCTTCTGTTTCCCTTCTTCTCATCTCATCAACTTCGGTCTTCGCCTCTTGTAAATCCCCAGTAAGCATTTCGACATCAGCCATCAAGTGACTCGCCAATTCATTCGCATTTTTCAACTCGAGTTTCACCTCAATCACTTCCATTTTGAATGCCTCAATCAAGACTTCTTGGCTAGAGCTCTTCCTGTCCTTGAATTCCAACTCCTCCTGAAGCAGCCTCAAATCAGTGAAAGCGTCAACAGCAGATCCTTCGGAGATACTCAGCCGTTCATTTGCCTCCTTAAGTTGCAATTGAAGTTCATCAACAAATAAGGAATTGGAAAGAAGCTGATTCTCCAATTCCTTCATCATTTCCATTTCTCTTTTCATATCTTCTAGCCTCTCTTCTGTTTCAACTAAAGCCTTTTTAGCTACCTCAATCTCAGCATCTTTCTCAGACAAAACTGAAAACTTCTCTTTCTCTGCTTCAATAGCAGCATCCTTCGCCACAAGAATAGCATCATCGAGCTCCGAAATTCGCTTCACAAGATCTTCACACTTTAAGCTTTTTACATCCATATCTACTTCCAATGTTTCTACCATTTTCAAGGCTTTAAGTTCTGAATCTTTAGCCGCACCAATTTCTGTTTCCTTGCAAAGAAGCTCTCCGTTTGCAGCCTCTAACTCATGCAGAACTTGCGAAAGCTGCTCACGAATATTTGCTGTTTCGGACAATTGATCAGCCATGTCTTTTATCTCGGATTCAAGTTCTTCTATCCGAGTTCTCGCTCCTCTACATTCTTCTTCATATCTGTCCCTCTCAGTCTCAATATTCTTCATCAAAGTGGAAAGTTCATCCACTGTCTTCTGTGATTGTTCCAGCTTATGAAGTGCATGCATGTAAGCAGCCTCCTTTGCTTCTAGTTGCACCTTGTAGTTTGCCAAATCCTCAAGTACACTCTCAAGCTCCCTCTCTTTCTCATCCTACAGTTAGGGAAGAAAATCACCTTTTTTTTTTTATTTAGAATCTTCATGTTGCAAATACATGTAAATATGAACCTGATTGAAATATATGTATATACAAATATATTATAATTTCATGGATCACCCTAAAATTAGACATAGGTGTTCATCAAAAGTCGTTCTAAGATTCAATTTAATTGGACCAAATTGCAAAACGCACAATAATCTTATATTATAACAACTCAAAATTATGCTTTTGTAAATCTATAAAAGGATTTGAATTCGTCTAAATTTCCATTAGATTTCTAAGCAGTAAGCATAAAACTTCTGTTTTTGAGTAATTAATTATGTATCAAGTCTATGTGACATATCTACTTTGATAACTACATCTCATACCACAAACTTGAAATGAAACACAACAATGTAAACTCCCGGGAAAACTTGAGAATTGGATAGATTTTAAAGATTTTGCAAGCAGATCTCTTACATCGCTGGCGGCAGACCGGTTTTTCCTCTGATCACCTTTCTCACCAAACAAGGAGAGAGCAGTCTGGACTGATTCAATTGGTTTGGTATCAATTTCACCCATATTTCTCAACCAACCAAATTTCCTGGTAAAAATAAGACTAACAAAGAAAATAACAAAAGTTGACAATAAATATTGTGTGTACTTAAGAAACCCTTTTTGTTCCAAGTCTTTAAGAACCATCAAGGCTGTATGTTCTTTGCAAGTACATTTAAGTGGTACAAAAATTAGCACAAAATGAAAGGAAAATGAAATGGATGTAAGCTTAGTTTGACTCTCATAGACATCAATACAATATTAAAAAAATTATGAGTGAGAGTGAGAGAGAGAGAGACGGATATTAGGATCCATAGAATATGTATTTTGCAAAAAACTATGAAGTAGATTTGCATAGAACTAATCATTGTTTTTGGAAGGTTTTCTTTGTGTTTATCGTTTGGAGGACACTACAAGGTTTTGCATGTTGGTTGTCTACAACCATTTGAGCGGCTGAGCCTGGATAAATCAATCAAAACGTTAATTCTAATACTCGGGATTTGTGGGTTTTTTTTTAATTTTATTCTAGGACATTTTTTTCTTGCGTTTCAGAAATTTTTTTTTTTTCATACTACCAGTTTTTGGAAGTTTGCTGTCTACAGTCATTTGAGCGGCTGAGCCTTGGATAAGTCAATCAAAACCTTAATTCTACTACTTGGGATTTTTTTTTTTTTTTTTCAATTCTAGTTTTTCTTGCATTGTTCTTCTTCTAAATCGGCCTACCCCATAAAAATTTTAAAAAAAATAGAAAGAATTTTGAAAATTCCATGCCTATAGCGCTATCACGTTGCTTGCATTAGTTTGTTTATACATTATGATCTCAAGAGTCAAGACTATGTTGATTTAGTTCTTCAAAAAAAAAAAAAAAAAAAAGAGAATCAATTTTTAAAAAATGACTATATTTATTTAATTACCACAAATATACTAAGCCGGTTTGATGAAATAGAAAGAAAAAGAACAACAGAGAAGCTATAATCTCATTTCCTTTGGTACTGTACCCCCTCCTATCAGTTTCATGTAGGCAGCACGTGAATAGACTAAAGAAATAAAATGAATTTTTAATCTATAATTTGCTTTTCTTTTATGAATCATAAGTGTTAGGAGCGACAGACAAAACAAACAGTATTATACGTACACAGAATACATTAACTATAATATCATGTTTGAACAATAATAAAAAAAATTGTTGTGTAAAATAAAAGTACAGAAAATAAAAATGCACAGTGACATAAAAATTTAGCATGACTAAAAACCCTTGCTAGAAAAACACTACATGTGTTAATCATACCAGATATAAGAAGGATCCACTAATTCCAAATTATTGTTACAAGGATTAGGATTACAGGAAAGTTTAAAATATACATCAAAGCAGGAACCCACGATATCTTCTTCTGCGACTTGCCTTCTGATTACTCATCTTACTCCAAGTCAACTTTGTTCGCCTGTAGTCCAACTAACTTACTCCGAGCCTTCAATCCACAAACAACTCCTCATCAAAGTTTCTAGCTTGGAAAGGTTCACTAACGCAAACATAGGGTTAAGAGCTATATTCTAAAGTCTAAGAACACTATAGAATCACTTTGGTTTTCTCTCATTTTGACATGCTAACCTCTAAGTCTGAAAGTCTGAAAATGATGCCTTAAATAAGCAAAGTCTAGGCATAAGATGCGTCTAAGTACATCTACTAAATCCTAAGGTTGGATCTCAATTAATCCAACTTGAAATTTGACCTCAGTTCATGAAAATATGCAAGATTTGTGTTGAACTGAATTTCTGAAACAATCATGCTAACAATGCATGATCTTCGCAGACTGTATCTATTCACTGCCAAAAAACTACAATTGAAAAGATTTTAAACTACAAGATATGATTTATTAGTTTTTTCTTTTAAATCTCAGATTGAATTTAATCTTATCATGAAAACTATTTGTAGAAACTTCTAAATTAAATTAAGCTAATCAAGAATAAACCTGGACTTAATTAAGCATAAAGTCATACAACCTCTAACCAACAAAATTCTAACTATCCTCAGAATATTCCATATTTAAAATAAACCAAGAATTTGAATTTTAACTTAAAATTTAGAAGGAGTAAACGCACAGCAATCAACAAACCAGTATAACTAAAATTTAAACACATCTCTAGAATTATTTCACCAAACTTGCAGAAAAATATTAGAATAAATTAAATTAAATTACACTCTTTTGAACCCAAAAAACAACAAAATTTCATTTGTAAAATTTTACATATGTAGCGTTAAAACCCCAACCATGAGACTTGCATATATAGTCTGTTTGAGTGAACAAGTATGTACAAGGACTATCATCTAAAAATTATGAAAGGGCGTACTCATCTCTGTGTAACAATGCACACTCGCAGACAAGTAATATCAAATATTGAGAGAGAACACCAATTCTCACTCATATTGAATTCATAGACTCATTTGAGCATTACTTTGGTATTGTTTCCAATCAGAATAAAGTAGGATCTAGTTAATTGTACTTAAGGGATGGTAATGGCATGGGGCCAGGGAATGATTTCCCGTCCTCATCCCCACTCAAAGATAGCTGGGGCAGGATCAACTTCCCCATTTGTGGGCCTTCCATAGCCATGGTATTTCTGATCTTTTTTTTTTTTTTTTCCGTCTTTGGAAAGGTATTCCCAATTTAATACAACAAACGTTTCAACATTATAGCAAGTTAAAAAAATAAAATAAAATAAAAGTAAAGTAGAAATTCACTATAAATTTAAACCAAAATCAAAGGTTACATAAAATAAACCAAATCCTACAAATAAAATTTTAGTAATAGAGCCACAAAAGGCTTCAAAATCAAATACAATGATTAACACATTATGTAATGATCCGTACATCCACTTAATATGATATTGTTCATTTTGGGCTTAAGTCCTCATAGTTTTGCTTTTGGGTTTTATCCCAAAATGCCTCATACTTTAGGAGGTAATGTCCTTACTTTTGAAGTATTACTTATGATCATTCTCGGTGATGTGAGACTACACAACCCACACTTTATTGACCCTTTTCGCCTCAAGGGAATTGTATTTTATTACAATCACCCCACCTTTAGGGGTCCAACATTCTTGTTGGCCACACTTCTAGCTAGACCAAGGCTTTGACGCAATCTGTAACAACCTACGCCTCCACTTGATATGATATTGTTTGCATTGGGCCTAGCCCTCATGGTTTTGCTCTTGAGCTTTATCCCAAATGGCATCATACTATTGAGAGGTGGTGTCCTTATTAATTTTACTCATAACCATTCCCAAGCAATGTAGAACTATACAACCCATTATTTCTTAACTCTTTTTGCCTCAAGAGAATTTTGGCTGTCACATATAATTAGCTAAAAGAAATTTTAAAACATCAAAACATAAATGATGAACGCTCCTTTGTGATAGTTTATGTTAGGGTTAAGTAGTTTAGTAAGATATAAGACATTATCATTTGAATTAATTAGATTACCAAAAGACTGATAAGTAGTTGGTACTTTTTCTTCTTTTTTTTCTCCTTTAAGTAAAAAAGAAATAATTACGTTTAAAAGTGTATATTATATACCAAGCTAAGGCAACCAATATGGTCACCCAAGTATACAAAGCTAGGTTTATCCATTAGATTTTAAAGACCTTTAATTAGACATCGTATGGTGAATAAAAAATAATTAATGATTAGAAAATAGTCGGGATATTATATGATAATAATTAAAGCTTTATGAGCTGATTTAAGGAATTGATTATGTAATGATTAAAAACTATTAGGAAACCTAATTATTAATTAATATGGAAAAGAAAACAATTCTGGGATAATCCAGCCATAAGAAATAATCCCAACAGTAGATAATTAGGACTACATGCCAACTGTTGATCAATTGACGAAAGTTTCAAGACTATGCTTTAACTATGGAATTCAAGTAAACACAAACCTCATTTTAAAATAATAAAGATAATAAAGATAATAATAATAATAATAAAGTTTTGACCACGTCTATGAAATGTATGCTTGCGTATGTTTCATGAACGATTAATGTTACCGATTGCATTCCCATGTATTATAAATAGGTATTTTGCCACATGGACATATATGCATGCGCACATAACAAGGTAAATAGAAATATAAAAGTTAAGTGTCGTACCAACCTCAAGTCTCATGAACGACATAAGTTAAGGCCTTGGGTACTGTTAGAGGATAGTCGGGCTTCCGATTGATCGCATGCCTATTTTGACCGGCCCCTAAAACATGATAAACATAATTGGTTTACATATTTGGTCACAAATTATTCATTTATATTGCTTTGTGAGATTCGACGTTTGTAGTTGTTAAGCAAAAGTTCATCATGTTTGTGGATATTATAAGAAGCCCTATTAAAAACAAGCTACTTATGTAACTAATTTGTTTAAACTTAATTTGTTAATCTAATCTTACTTGATAGTAAGAAAACAATACGGAAGAAACTTTTAAAAAAAAAACATACTTTATTATTTAATAGACACTGAAAGTATATTTAAAACATATGCTTTCTTAAAACTATAAAATATATACTCATACCATCTTGCTAAATAGTAATGGTGAAGTAGTAGTCTGTTTCATACTTTAACAATTAAAAGGTATTTGAAAATAGCGGAAATTAATTGTAGTGATATTCATAGCCCAACAATCACATCTGTCTCACTGTTGCACCCAACTCATCAACCAGTCATATTGATCTCTTGTTGAACTACCTACAGCATGAAAGAACTTGAGCTTTTGCTCAATAAGTTCAAACATTTCTCACAAAACATAAAAACAATTCTCATAAAAATTTCTATCATTAAGCATTTCTTATAAAACATTTATCATAAAACTTTTTTTATAAGGGGAGGTCTATGGTGCAGAGCCATTTTATTCTCAAGTGGTGGAGAATGATCCAAAGGCTAGAATTTAATCTCAAAAAGGTTTTACATAGTCTTGTCTATACTCAATTATAGCCGAAATATAACAAAAATATTTAAAAAAAACCTATTATACTTAAAAAAAATTTAAAAAAAAATTTGTGATTCAAGCTGACTGTAAAGCTATGGTGGATGCCGTGAAGAAGCCTGCTGGGAATTAGAAGGCCAAACTTATCTTGGATGTCATCAGGAAGCATGAAACAAACATCAACGAGCCATTTATCAATTGGATTCCTAGATCTGTTAATTTCTTGGCTCACAATTCGGCCAAGTGGAAAAGGGAAATATTTATTTCGATTTAATTCCTTCTTGTTTTCTCTTTGACTATACGGAGTGGGAACTGGCCCAAGTTCCTCTTTTTGGTTTCCCCTGTTTGCTGTTGCCTGTTTCGGCTTGTTCAATGTAGTCACTTCTTAACCCAAAAAAAAAAAAAAAAAAAACCTTCAATAGAAACCTATAGATACATAATCACTGAAAAAAAAAAAAAAAACCCCTTCAATAGATACCAAAACGAATGGGCTCAAAGAATGAGTCCAGTTTTTGATTTAAGAGAACCCCAAAAACAAAAATAAAGAAATAAAATAAACAGTCAATATTGCAAGGAAAGGAAGATGAAAAAGCTCTCTCTCTCCTCATCTTATCCAAACCCATATTTACAAATTCGCAAAGGGAAATTTAAAAAAAAAAGGCAATCAAAAAATTTTAATTGAGTAAATAGTTTTTTTTTTCATAAAAATCAAGCTTTTTTTCTGAAAAAAAAAACTGCTTTAGTTTTTTTGAAAAAAACCTCAACATGATGAAGAAAATAATCTAGAGCAAAAAAAAAAAGCCTCAATATGATGAAAAAATCCAATTTTTATATGTAAAAAGCTTGATTTTTTGATGCCAGAAAAGAAAAAGCCATTGATCAAAAATTTTTTTTTTATAAAGTTATTTATCTAAATCCCCTATTTGGAAATCCTAAATTTGCCGCCCATGATTTCACACATCATATCTAAATTTGTTATTCCCAAAATTTGCTCCTCTCATCATCAAGCCTAGATTTGCAGCATCTTCACAAGCCCAAAGCTCCGATCAAACTGCCCTAGACGAAGAGGAGATATGAGACGGCAGAGGTGAGCTTGTCCACCGTCGTCAGCCATTGATGGTTTGCTTTGGCCATGGTGTTGAGTTGCAAGATCCGATCTACAAGGGTACAATGTCCGTCGCATCATGGGTGATGCAAACGTTGGCGAATGTGACGGCACAGGTGGTGGCCGTGGAGAAGGTAGATGAAGAACAAAAGGTGAGCTTTTTCTAACGAAAGAAGAGATTAGATCTGAAGAAGGGAAGAAAAAGACTAAAATAGGGTACAATCAAGAATATTTTTTAACTTTTGAAATCACTTCATTGTAGCTATCGGATCAAAATCTAACGGTGTAAATAAATATTTCTCCATCAATAGAGAATTCTACGGTACTCCACCATAGTTTTTCCCCTTATAAATGTCTCTCATAAAATATTTCTTAAAGGACTACAAGCAAAAACACTATGCATGAGTCTATTTATGCATATTTATGAATATCTTACCAATCTTGAACTATGAGCTTAAGCATACATACCAATATCATCGATACCGATGTCGTAACTTTAATATAACATAATGCTTCCTTTACGGAAGACTTATAATGTTCTTCTCCATGGGAGGTTTAACTTTAATATAATGCGCATCTCCATGCAACACTTGTAAACCTCACATCAAGGAGGCTGGAACGATACTTAACTAACACCTTTAGTTTATCAATCTTGTAAATTTTGGTGTGCATATTAAATGTTCAACATACCATGCTAAAACTTTATGTTTAAACCTTAATCATAATAACACAAACATGTTCAAACGTATAAAAATTATATTCTTCATGCCATATGTGAGGTTTAAAATTTACTTCAAACATTTACATAGCATTTGAAAAATCATTTTCTTCATGCCATAGATAATATTTGAAACTTACTTGATTCTCACTCTACTAATCCCAGTTTATCCTTTTTCTTCTATTAGTTGGCTTTATGTCCTATTCAAATGACATATAACTATTAAAAACCAGCCGAGTCTATATTGTCGAAGTATTTTTATATTGCTTAACTTAAACATTCCATAGTCAATTTTCACATCTTACTAGATAGTTTTTTAACTAGCATGATAAGTAACATTTCTTATCTAAAAGTATTAAGCTAAATCAGAGAATTAAGGGTTCGTTTTAGCCATTTTAAAAAAAACAACAATTTTACCCTAGCAGGTTTTTTGAAAAATTCCCATTCCTTTACACTTTAAAACTTAAGGTCACTTGCCACCCATTACTGTGTAGAAAACCCGTTTTGCATATTGAAAAATTTAGTTCCACACGGTTTTATAGTTTTGACCCGAAGTATAAAATTCTTAACATTTTTGCCCCCGGAACCAAATATAATCGTTTTATATCATAACGTTCAGTTTTTTGCAAGGATGAAGACTTCCAAAAAGCTCCTTGTTCAAACTTAAACAATTTGAAAATGTTTTTTTTCTTATTTTATCGTTTCAAAATTTTGTATTTAAATATCATTTCAAATAACATATTCTGCTACAGTTCATTAATTCACCCTTCTCTTGAACATTATCTAACTATCTTCTTCATATCATTAAATACTTAACTTATACTTTGCTTAGGACTATGGCATAATATTTTAATCTTGTAATTCTCATTTTACTCTTTTGGAATTTGTCACAAAATTAGATTTAAACAACAATCTTTATGACAGTTGTACTGTAAACAATACAAGTAATATTTCTAGCATAGCTTTTAGTTCATAAAATTTATACATAAATTGTTAATTAATAACTCTTAAATATTGTATATGTAATGAGCTATAAATTTCTCTGAGTGTTACAATCACTCTCTTTCAAAATTTTCATCTTCGAAAATTAGAATAACTATAGGTAGTTCTTCTTCATGTCTTCTTCTTGCTTCCATGTTGTTTCCTCTACTTTATAGTTATACCACAAAATCTTGATAAAAGGCATGCTCTTATTTCTCAAAACTCCTTTTCCTCTTGTGCCAGAATTCTAACTGGCTTCCTTTTCATAAAACAGACCCTTATAAATCTCATTCGCTTCATGATTGAACACATTGACAGAGGTTAGAGTGTGGATACTACTACAATATCCTTTGTGTTTTTGTATTTTTTAAAACTCTAAAACAACTTAATCTAATATTAGTTATGTTAATTTTGACTACTTTATCACACCAACCCTTATTTAGTACTGTGCATATTGAAGTAACATAGCATATCTTAATTATAATCTGTTGTATGCTTTTAAATTGTAATAAACCCTAAACCCTAGACCCAAAACCCTAAATGTATGTTCTAAATTTTACACTGAGTATGCTTTCTATTTCCTCAAATGAGTAAATGGTTTTTGTTTCCTAATGAATCTGTTGAATCATAATAGTTTTTAGGGTTTTATATAATTGCTTCTTTTTTTTCAATCTCTGAAATTTTAATGACGAATTTATCTAAATTAAGTAGAAGTGTGTTTTAAGCAAGCCATGACATGACAGCTCGAGTGGTTGCCTTGTCACATTTTCATCTCATAATATGAACTATTTATTTTTATTGCCCAAAAATCAATTAATTTTGTTGGCTTGATTAACTTGGATTGAACCAAATTTAAAAGCGCACACTTTTGTTGATGAGGCAGCTATCAGCCTTATGCCAAGATATAAATATTTAAGCTTTTGAATAGTAGTGAAAAAACTGTTGTGGGATTGATCCAAACTTTGAATGTGATTGTTGATCGTTAGGATCAAAGATGGTCTCTTTTGAAACAAGAAGCATCGAAATATCAGAATTCAAACAGTAAAAAAAAAAGAAAAAAGCAATAAAATTTCTTGTCCACTCTCCAATGAGACTATTGTGGGTAATCTCGATGGTCCAAAAATTCAAAGTTGAGATTAATAAGGAAGCCCATAGAAGCTCAAAGTCTAGCAAAGCTCACTTTGAGGGCGAGATAAACCTCAATGAGACAAATACCAAGATAACAAAATGGCCAGGTTCATTAAACGTTGCAAGGTGATATTAAATAGGACAATCATCTTCTCAAGATCAGGAAATAAGGTTTAAAAAGATTTAAGGAGAGGTCGACTAGGAGATAAAAGGGAAGCATTTAAGATAATCATGGAAAGGAGATATTCCCAAATTAATTGTAATTTTTTTCATAATTAAATTGTATCAAGAAATGTAACTATAAATAGGGGTTGAAACCCTAGAAAAAAGGACTCTAGTCTCTCGTGTGCTTACTCAGTGCAATATAGTGAAATTCTCACTCAAAATAAATATAGTTTTTACGAGGGAACTACTATAATACTCTGTGTCTCTTATTTATTTCCTACACTTATCATTACAATTTAGAGTATGTTGCCATCGCGATGAGGTTTATTGTGAGAGCTTATTATTGATGAATTTTTACAATTAACAGGGATGATTTCAATATTCACTCGTATCAACTCGTTAAAGAATACGTACATCAAGTGTGTCATTATCATCCAAACCTTATTACTAATACCTGGGATTTAATTTTTTCTTGAATTTTTTTTGCTTGTATTTTTTTCTCTAATAATTTAGCCTAGCCCATCCAAAAAAGTCTTGAAAATTCCATGCCTATTGACGTCTTTAATTTGCTTTGCATTACTTTGTTGATACATTTATATATATCTTAACACTATTGATTTATTTCTTAAAAAAAAAAAACCAGAAGAAGAGACTATATTGATTTTATGAGCACAAATCTACTAAAGCCTGTTTGACAAAATAGAAAGAGAAAGAACAAAGGAGAAGCTATAATCTTCGTTTTCCTGGTATTTATTGCAAATATTTTTATGGAGTAAATTTTATATATACTGCTATTTACTACAAACATTTCAAAACCTATTATTACTTCAATAAGTTTTAAAAAAAGTATTATTTACTACAATTTCTCAAGTAAGAAATTTACAGAAATAACTACTACTTTTATAACCTTAAATCAAAATCTGTCCCTTTTTACGTTAGGCAAAAATATATCTACGTAATGGAATTGTCCGTTATTGCATTTTCTCTTTCATTTTCAATTTTTGAAACTTTCACTTTCTAGCATTTTCTGAATTTTTATTTTTTTATTTCCTTTTTGTTGTTTGATTTTCTTGCTCGTTTGCTTTCTTGGCTGACTTGCTTTAAAACAGGTTTTGCCTTTTAACTTTTTTTTTTCCCCTCCAACGAAGCTTATATCTATGTTATTTGGATTTTTTTCTTTTTTTCTTTTTTTTTGCCGTTTGATTTCCATTTCATTACTCTTCGTTGATGTTTGTTTTCCTCTTTTTCCCCCCTTGTTCTTTGATGCATGTGGGCTACTAGTCTTTGCTTCATGTGGCTCTTCAGATGCATATGGTTTTTGCTTCAGATGGATTTTTGGTTAATGTGTTTTTCAGATGCAAAGAGGGTCTCTTTTTGTTTAGATATTATTGTATCGTGTATTGGTCTTGTGTGTAATCTTATATTTTGTTAGGTTCTTCATATTTATAAATAAAATCGGTTTCCAATAATAATTTAGCAAATATGAGTTTAATCTCCAGGACAAAATTATTACATCGTTTGAATTTGTAACATCATAATGAAATTTTTTTTATTCAATCATGACTTTTTTTTCCCCTCTCATGATTCAATCATAGACATTATGATAACAACAAATCGGTGATATATAGTTCCTCAAGGCCTTGAGGGGCTTAAGTTCCCCCTTCAACTTTTGCTTATTTACATTTATGTGTATTTGAATCAAACTATAATATATAGCCCCCTCTAAAAAATATATTTTATTTATTTCACCCCAAAAAAAGAAAACAATTACTTCCAATCCAAGGCAAATTAATATCTTTAAACATTGTTTGACAATATCTTTTCCCCCTCGATAATAGCTTGAATTATTTATTAAAGTCTTTTTTTTTCCCACAACGAAGTATTCATACATTTATTGTAATAATGAATAATGAACATATCATTATACATAAAGTTGAAAATCATCTAACAAGTACTTAGAACTTATTTATTTATACGTAAACCCTCATAACTGTGGACTGTGTCTGGAAATTAGCAGATCCAAACCCATTAAGCTGAAAATGATATACCGAACGTAATGTATATTTAAGGACTACGTTACCGTAGTTCATCACCCTCTTTTAGTTAACAACTTTGAATTATTTACCTAATATGGTGTGCATTTAAGAGGTTTTTAGGCCTATATATATTATTTTGACTTTCCCTGTTTTCTCAATTTTAACTGAGATCTTTAATGAAATTAATTTTATGATTTTTGAGTGTCATTTCCTGTTATTTTAAGTTTTAATTATTGATTTCAATTTAATTCAATAACAGGATAAAAATGCTTTTCAAATATACCTTTTACAAAAGTTTTAAACAATCCTCAAATTTTCCCCTGATGACAAAAGCTGGTTTATTTATGACTGATTTTATTTTATTTTCTGAAGGTTTATATATGACTGATTAAGATAATTATAAAGATGCAAAAAGGTTATGTTAACGCTGGAGATGCAATTAAAGCGAAATAAAAGGTTCAATTATTTTGGAAGGTAAGAAGAACAAGGACAGCTCACCTTAACCACTCAAATAATACCTAAACCAATAGTATTTTAGCAATAATAGCATGTGCACCATGACAGAATTTTTTTTTTTTTTTTGGCTGAAAAGGATTAAGGAATTTAGATCAATTGAAACTCTTGGCAGGCAACCCATGCTCTCACCTTTTGTTTTTGATGTGTAAATAGAGATGACAACTTTTTTTAGAATGATAATGTGACCCTTCTGAAAATGTGTTGGTTATTTTACCAATGAAAATATTTTGTATGAAAAAAAATAAAATTGTGTTTGAGTATATTTTTGAAAATATGCGTTCTTTACATCTAAAAAAATCATAATTTCATAAGGGGCCCTTGTCGTTGAAATGGAATAAGAAATGGGAAGAAAGAAAATCTAAAAAGTATATGATATTCTTTTTTTTTTCTTTTTCTTTTTCTTTTTCTTTTTTTTAAAAAGATTTTCTCTTTTATTGCCAGCACTTGAGAAGGTGGTTTGATAGAGGCCAACAGAATATGGCGTCGGGGGAAGATGGAGGACGGTGGTGCAGGGGGCTAGCCCCTTGTGCTATGAATTGCCCTCTTGGTGGGTTTGGGTGCTTTCTGGTGGTGGTGCTCTCTCTTTGATGCTTCAAAACAGATCCAGTCTTTAGCCTTTGGGGGTTGTTGTTGTGTCGCCAGTTGGGCTCTCTGATGGATGGAGCTGCTCTCTATGATTGTTTTCTTGTTTGATTTTTGTTTTGGTTTACATAGAATAAT
This sequence comes from Artocarpus heterophyllus, assembly GCA_025403435.1. Lineage (NCBI taxonomy): Eukaryota > Viridiplantae > Streptophyta > Magnoliopsida > Rosales > Moraceae > Artocarpus > Artocarpus heterophyllus. The sequence continues at coordinate 13,496,833 of CM046345.1, read as the reverse complement.
TGCGCACGAAGATCCTGCTGCATCTGGTGATGCGTAATCACACTTTTGTTGTAATAACGAATGTGGTCTCTCCACCTTTGGGATTAATGTGCTTGTCTTCTCTGCTTGTTATTGGCAGAAAGTTTATAGGTATCCAACTAGACTTAGTCTAAGTCGTGTTGTATGTACCCTTGACGAAGAGGGTTTTCTTTGATCGACTTGTCTTTTTCATCAATTGTAGTAGTTTTTCAAAATAAGTCTTTGTTATGCTTTATTGTATGTAGCAAACAAGCTTTTCCTATCTACATCTCGATACTTAAATTTAGACTCATATTTCATCTGTCCTTGTCCATGGATTCAATCAACATCTAGAATTAAATTACTTCACATTGGTGGTTTCATACGACAATGTTTATACTTGTTTTTTTTTTTTTAGACATAATGTTTATACTTGTTTTTAGTTTCAATGAACGTTCGCATTTAAAAACAAACCACGATTAATATTACAAGAGCACAATAACGTGTATTATCTTTTCATCATAGATCATCACAATCTAAGGAGATTTTCGTTTAAAAGCACAATCCAGGGAGATTTAACACCAAACTAAAAAAAGATTTTTCCATTAAAAAAACACCTAAAATAGAATTCAGTAAAAAAAAATAAAAAAATAAAACCATGAATATATATATATATATATATATATATGTATGTATATAAAACGGTGCCGCTCCTTATGGCCAATACTAAAATGGTTTAAAATTTAAATTTATCTCCTCGGCTTTTTTTTTTTTTTTTTTTTTTTTTGAGTGGTTGGGGGGGGGGGGGGGGAGGGGAGGAGGAGATGCGGGGCAGTGCTATCTTTGCATCACAACTCTTAAGTTGGCTATAAACGTGAGTTGTCAATTTGCAAGACGAATCCATGTGTTGGAGAGAGAGAGAGAGAGAGATATGGCTGGCTTTTGCTAAGGTGTTATAAGTTGTGTGGGTGGAAACAAAAATAGAAACTTCCTCTTTTCTTTTTTTCCTTCTTCTTATTCTGGTTTAGAGTGAGGAGTGAGAGAACTCAGAGAGAAACAAAACAAAACAAAAAAACAAAAACAAAAACAAAAAAAAGAAAAAAAAATGGAGAAAGCTCTGACTAAAGTTGGGAGCTTTTGGATTTCCAAGAAGGCCAAGGAAGAGTTCTCCAACATTACCGACGACCTCTCTGTATGTAAACAAACCCCAATAAACTCACACCACACACGATCTCTATTTCTATATTTCTCTGCTTTCATTCTTTTATTATTATTATTGGTTTCTGGTCTTGGTTTTGCATAATGTTGCTCTATCCAACATGCCCATTTTTCAGTTTTTTGGATCTGAAAGATTTTCAATGAGAAACATAAAGAAAAGACAGAAAATTGGTAGAAGTTTTGATTATCGTCATTGGGACTACAATTCAAGAAGGTTACACTGTTTTGTTCGTTGGCTTCCCCATTAGATGATAATGTTGCCTCAAATTTTGGACCATGTTTTATGAATTTTTTTATCAAGGTGTATTTAACAATTTAGAGCAATCTTATTTAACTTATTGGGTTATAATTCAGCTGTTAATAAAATTGTCAGATCCAATTTAACAAGTACATTATATATTAATCTAATACCTATATTTTTTAAATAATGAGGTTATAATTTATAAGGATTAAAAGGATTTTTCAACGATTTAAGAGGATAAATAATTTATTTTCTGATTTGGTCCTTTTTCTTTTCTTTTGAATATTCCCCAATTGGTGATATGTAACAATTGTTTTTTGGAATGTATGTGGAGCTCAAATGGGATTTGAAAATCCCTAAAAAAATAAGATTAAAAAAGGGTCTCATCTCTGGAAATCTCCAGTTTTTATTTTGTGGCAGCCGACAGCTTTTTTACAGTGAAACTCGTATCATTTTTCAAAAATTTTTGAATATATAATTGTAGTTATAGCGAAAATTATTTCCTGCTAAAATATATAGGATGTTGTGCCATATAAACGTCGGCAGATTTCCTAATTGAAAATTTCCATGTGTTACAGACATTGTCCAATACTGTTGAGGAAAAGGCAAAATGGATATTCAACAAGCTGAAAGGTATAATATAAAGTGTCTTTCTTTCTTTCATTCTTTTATTTTTTTTTTTTTCAATTATAATTCTATAGTGATAGTTTGAAATTTTGCTTGAGATTTTTTTTTTAAAGAATTCTCTCTGTGCATTAGCCAATGAAGCAAAGCAAGAAGCTCTCGAACATAATTCAAACCAAGATTTGAACCAAAATTAGTTTAAAACTTAAATTTTGTGAGAAAAAACATATAATAAAATACGTTTGAAGTACAATTTTCAGACTTTACGATTGAATTATGTTCCGAAACAATCTATCAATATTTTATTTTATACCCCTAATGCCCGTATCTTCTCATTATGAACTCTTACATTCAAACTCTTGTTTTCCGATAATCGAAGGAAAAATTCTTCATGCCCCATGTTCATAGAAGCTTCAAAGTGAAGTAAATTAACATATGAAAAGTAACAGAAGCTATGTTTGGTAGATTGCCATTATGCAATAAGGTTAGGATATCTCCACATTTTGGGGCCAATCTTTGATCAGGAGTTGCTTTGGATATAGACGGAATATTTGTATCTTTAAACTTAATGAAGAATTGATATGGACCTATGACCAATCAAGTTTAGTGCTTTGGGATGCACTCAATTTTTTTACTCCCACAATTTCACATACAACATTTCACCACTTCGTTGTTCACTATCTCAAGAATCACAAAATTTTACCCGTTTACCTAACTTACTAGTGCAAACTTGCATCTCTTTGTCCTCATTCCCTGGATCTCCAATGTAATCTCAAATTTTTATGTCAAAATTTAGTATTTAGGTAAGAAAAATATTCTCTAATACAATTCTATACTTAAGGTCAATTTTACACATACTATATTCTTGCTGTCAAATATTTATCATATTTAAAATTTCGACATTTGATTGCTATTAGTTGATGTATTGACTTTTCATTTATAATGACGATATTGTTGCTTTCAAACTATTCAAAAGATAAAATGTTTTCTTTGTAAGCTTCAAATTACCAAAAAAAAAATGTAACATTTAAAATAGCATTTTGGATTGAAGCACAAAATAGAACAATGTACAGAATAAATGTGTCATTTTTGTACTCTTTTGATCGAAATATATTATTAGTATTAGCATTAACATTAGCATCTGTATCGAAGATTTTGTATTCAAATGCCATACACATACAAGTCATTTTCTTCTTTGCCATGTAACGTAAAGTGTTGTATACACCTGTTTTTGTAGGAAAGCCACAGAAGGCCTTGACTGACCTTCTCCGAGAGTACAACCTACCTCCGGGCCTATTTCCCCAGAACATGACATGCTACGAGCTTGACGAAGCGAAGGGGAAGCTCATCGTGTACTTGCCGTCTCCTTGTGAGGTCTGCTTCAAGGACTCGTCCGTCATTAGGTATGCCACACGCGTCAAGGCGACACTTTCAAGGGGAAAGCTCAACGGGATTGAAGGGATGAAGACAAAGGTTCTGGTCTGGGTTAAGGTCACAAGTGTGACTGTTGAGAGCTACAAGTCTGATAAAGTTTGGTTCACGGCTGGTGTGAAGAAATCTAGGCCAAAAGATGCCTTTGAAATTCCTAGGGATGCCATTAACGTTGAAGAGTTTTAAGGCCTCTCAGCCTTTCAAATTTACTTATTATAAAGCCTATTTGTATGACACTATTCATTTGTGATGCATTAGTTTCTACAGGAGGTAAGAAGGACAATTTTTTTTCTTTTAATAATTACATATTTTCCTTCATTTCTGGAATTTATCATTGTATGTTGTATTCATTTGAATTATATCTTATAAAATGGCCCAGCCAAATATACAGTTCTCTTATCTCCTGGTACATGTTGGACGCTGCATTTTTTTTCTTTTTTTTTTCCTTAAAAAAATAAAAGAAAATATGTAATTATTAAAATATATATAGGCTGCAGGAATTTGCTTTACTTAGGCTTTGGATTTTTTTTTTTTTTTTTTTTTGCTCTGATAGGCTGTAGATAATGTGCCTTGGCTTACACTTTGCTCTAAAAAATTACCTAATAGAAAGTTCCATTATTGGGGTCATAGGCCAAAGGTTTAATGGAAAAACATATTGGCACAAATTACATGTTTGTAATTTGAATTTCCTTTTTTGCTATAATAATTTCAGGGTTTTCTTGCTCATTCTTAAAAAATCTTGTACTAATATGTAAAAATGGGGCACGGCATTTTTTTCATGCAACAATTATTTTGAAAAGGTAAAACAATAGTATGCCATAAGAAAATTCCCGTCATTAAACCTTTTGAAGTTATTTTTACATTAAGAAAAAAAAAAAAAAGAAGTCATTTTACCCTCCCTGCTTCCCTGACAAAGAACTGCGTGCTTCCTATGCTGTAATTGAATATATATTGGTTAGTGCTATGTTATATTTAAGTATATGATTTTTTGCCCCCATTGTCCTGTAAACATTTATGTTTTAGTAAATTTCCTGCTAAGCTTTTAATTTTGGATTAATCCTTTAAACTTATGAAACCATTTCAATGTGTGTTACATTGGTAAGTGTGTTTAAATTGGTGACAGGAAGAAGAAGGTTAATTATCAAAACTAGAAGTTCAGTGGAGTAACAAAAAGTTAGGGCAGAAGTGCAAAAAAATTGTAAGTTGTACGTAGGAACTTCCGCCACTAATTTAAACGCTGCTGTCAGTTTAGGCCAAATTACAATTGTATGATAAGTATAGGGGGTTGATTGCCCAAATTCAAAATCCATAGGGCAATTTATAAAAAATAAAAAGTCTAGGGTGCATGGTGCTAAAAAAGCTATTTCATAGTGTAGGTCTAACTTAAACTTTTGGTGTCAGTTTATGCTAGTTATGATTTGAAATGGGTTTTCCTCTTTTGTTTTTTGTTTTAAATGGTTTGTCCTTTGGGTTATCTTTGTCTTAAATATACTCTAAACTTTTTATTTCTTTTTCTATCTTGATAATATTATATTTGTGTGAAATAATTTTACTACTGGGTGCCAATTTAGTTAAAATGCCCTAATTTTTACTTATGTCAATTTCTAACTTTCTTTATTAAAAAAGAAAGAGAATTGCCAAAAACATCTTAAATGATAAAACTTTGTCAGAGTTTGTCATTTATCCTTGTGTAAAAAATGACTAAATTATATTAATAGAAAACGTATATAATTAAACAACATATAAAATGCAACATACACACCACTATGTAATTTAAAAACAAGGTCACGTACTTTTGCACATGCCCATCTACATTAGCTGTACTAAAAAAAATGTCTTTTTTCTTTTAATGAAAAGTATCTTTTCATGTAAAGTCTTTAAGTACTAGAGGATGCATTTTACTAAAATTATAGTGAATGTATTTTATTATGACAAGTCTCCAATTCTTTAACTAATTTATTCATTAAAAAAAACCTCATTCGAAATATTTGATTGAAAAACAAAAATTGTTTATAAAAAATAGGTAAAGATTGGAATTGAGAAACAAATGCTTCAATTTATTAGCGATGTAAAATAGAGAAATATATATATAAATGAATAGAACATTTGGTAAGAAAATGAGTATTGACTCTTTTTTTTTTTTTTTTTCCCCAGTTAGATACGACTAATGTCCAAAAGGCAAGTAAGGAATTTAATAAAATAAAAGAAAAAGGATAGGTGCTCCTCATCAGATATGCTCAGCTACTCTTACAAAAAATGAAATTATTCTATTAGTGTGTCATATATGGCAGTGAGAAGTATCAGATTTTGGCTTCAATTTCTATGAGAAAATGGGGATAAAAGGGTAAAGAGAATCTAGAGAGTGAAAAAAAAGAAAAAAAAAAAAAAGGAAGCAAGATTAGATTTACACCTTCACATTTCTATGCCCTAAATGGAAAGGAATTCAATAATAGAACCCACGTAAAAATCATCACAATATTAAGAGATGGATAGATTGTAATAAAAGAAAATTAAACTATATATGAATAAGATTGATTTGCTTAGATTTATCTGATGTTTTTAGAATACTCATATATGTAAATTTTTCATGGCTATTGATTTTGATAGCTATAAATATAGGTATAATTATAATTCTATTAAGCACCAAGTAGAATAATATAGAGAAGCAAGAATCAACCTCTAGGCATTAGCAATGGATCAAGGTGTACTAAGGTACAAGAAGGGGACTAAAATGGTCTTTGTTGCGCTAACAATGTTGTTGTTGGTTATGGCAGCTGGAGCAGCTCCACCTCCGAGGATCATCCAAGGCCATGTGGTTCCATGTAATGCCGGAACATGTGGTAATTTTTTGTAGAAGTCGCTTTTTCAGAAATCTTATTTCTTTTCATTGCCTCGAGGGCGATATATGTACTTGCATAGGTTAATTAGGTCTTCCATTAAAGAAATTTGTTTTAGGAAACTTATGTTCTTAATAAACAGATCAAATGAAGGCTTTGTGAACATATAAGAATGTAGTTTAAATCAAGATTTTGAACGAAAATTAGTTCAAAACTTAAATTTTATGAGAGAAAACACTGTAATGAATTTAGTCTAAACTATAACTTTATGGTTAAATTACGTTCTCAAACAACTTTTTTTTTATTATTTTATTATATGCCCTTAGTGCCTGTATCTTCTCATTCTAAACTCTTGCATTAAAACCCTAGTTTTTCGATACTCGAAAAGGAAAATTTTTGATGCTCCATTTTCATAGAAGCTTCAAAGTGAAGTAAATTGCATATGACAAGTGACATCGTAGATTGTCATTAGGAGGTTAGGATGTCTCAACATTTGTGGTCAATCTTTAATTAGGAGATGCTTTGGATATTTCAAGAAGGAATGATTGTATCTTTAAATTTTAGTGAAGTATTGATATTGACCTATGACCACTCATTTGGTGCCTTGGGATGTACTCAATTTTTTTCCTCCTGCAATTTCACATACAATATTTTAGCGCTTCATATTTCATGATCTTACCAATCACTAAATTTAACCTGTCTACCTAACTTACTAGTGAAAACTTGTATATTTTATCCTTATTCCACAAAGATCTCTAATGTAATAGATCTCTAATGTAATGCTAAATTTTTATGCTAATGTCAAAAGTTAGTATTTGAGTAGAAAACCATTCTTTAATGTTGTACTTAAAAGTCAATTTAATGTATCACTACTACAATCGGAGCTATTAGTGACGACTTTTTTGTGACACCTTTTGTCATCGCAAATATTCTAGAAGTTGCAATGATAACACATTGCAAATATTGGAGATTTTTGTGACAACATGTCATCACATGTTCTACCATATTTACCTCGATATGTCATCGCAAATAGTTAAAAAAATATATCCTTTTGTATTTGCCATGACATGTTATCACAATTGATATTTGGTGTCTAAACCTCTATGACACGAAGTTTTCTTGCGCCAATACGTAGTTATTTGCGATGATAATTTGCGATGACATTGTCATCGCAAATAATAATATGACACACGTGACAATCACCAGGTTCTAAGTTGTTGTTGCAAGTACTAGTGGTATACAGCTATGTTTGACTGTCAATCACAATGGCGGTGAGATTATTTGTGACAACTTATGTTGTCATAGAAAGTGAGAATTTAATTTTTCATCAAAATTTTGGCTGAGAAAAATGCGGTCTATTTAATATTATTTACGACGACAATTTTTATATGTCATTGTAAAAAATTGTTCGAGAATCATTTTATCCAAATTAAATGAGACGTCATCGTTTTATTTATTTTTTGCAATGATATTAAACTTATTTGTGACAACAAAATATTGTCACAACAAACGTTGCATATAAACGAACCCGAGAACTCTTTTTCCTCCATTTTCTCTAGAGTCCTTCGAAGAATTCTCTATGTTTCTCTACCTTAATCCTCCTCAAATCTCTCCCAAACTTCCAAAAATATATAGATTCATGAGTTTTGTATTGTAGAAACTCGTATTATCAAACAATATTCATAAAAATCTCCCTAAATTGGAAAATCTCTTAACTTTTTCTCAGTTGAGTTTTGGAGCTTTTTGATTGCTTTCTAGCCATCCACCATTGAAGTTTTCATTGCTATCCTTGTTTTCTAACCCCGTTCTTAGTAGGTTTTAAATTATGTAAGTTTTTAATTTTTTGGTATTTGGATTTTTGGAATTGTGTTGTGAATTAGATTTTTAGAATTGTGAACATGTAAGTTGGATTGTGAATTGTTGTAGAATTATAAATTGTGATTGTGATTTTTTTAGGATTGTGTGATGTAGGATTGTTATAATGTAGATTGTTGTAGAATTAGATTTTTGAGATTGTGATATTTGTAAAATTGTGATATTTGATATTTGGATCTTTCGAATAGCGATTGTTGTTTAGGATTGTGAATTGTGATTGTAATTGTTTTTGGAATTGTGTAGTTATAGTTAAGTTAGTAACAAGTTGTTTATCCAAGTGGTTTGACTTGAAAATTAAATCAAGTTAATATAGCATAAAATTATTTTTAATGCATTATAGTAATTAAAAAATTGAAAGAATAAATATTGATGTTATTAATAATAATAATTTACATATCACATTCAAAGTTGTTATTACTAATTAAAAATCAATATAAGAAAATGAAAATTCTTAATTAAGAATTAACGAACTAACTGATTAATTAAGTATAAAGTAAAATAATATAATAAATTGTTATTATAAATTGATGAACAATATCATAGTTTAACAATTATAATATAATTGTTAAGGATTAATTAATTAATATATTGCTTTAATTAATTGATATGAAAGAATAAATTGAATTTAAAATTATGTCATTGTAAATGGATAAATAATTGTAATATTATTGTTTATGAAAATTAAGAAATTAATTTTATTCAAAAAGAATAAGAACAATAAACTTATCATCCAAATTGATAAGATTGCATAAAATTTAATAAAATTGTAACTTTTTTCAGAGATGATTTGGTTTGATATGTGACTTTATAGTCACAAAAACAACATACATGAGTACAAATTTGTGTTTTGATTTTGCACATACATGCATGAGTTTAGCTTAGACCCGTTCAAGGTTCGGTATGTAGTAAAACCGATGCTTGAATTGTCCCATGTGTAAACTATCATTTGTGTAGAATACGATAGAGCAGCAGAGACAAATCCAGATGACACAGTCTGTTTCCTCCTCAGCCTTACCTACGCTTAGCGAGGAGGGAATTTTAGAGCATGTCTTACGTAGATGTAGAGGACACAGGACTAGACTAGGCCCCACACTCCCGCAGAGGATTTAATTTGGCGGCATTAGTTCATCCTTTAGCTCCCAGTCAAATAGAACATCTTCAAGACCTATTGACCCATATATGGAAGACTTTCTGCAGAGATCGGCCAAATACAACATGAATATGTACCAAAGCCACAAGATGTTGATGGAGTCGTTGCGCCAGTTGCTCCCTGGTGTCCAACTCCTATGCGTGGTAACTTCTCCAACTTTTTGTTCGTGTAGGTCCTCTGCCTGCTCTAGAAGCCGCTAACGACAACAATGATGAGACCAACAATGCTATAAATTTAGGGGATTAGATTGTATTTTCTTCTTTGTTCAATATTTCAACATATTACGTTTGGTTTGGTTTTTTATTTTATTATTAGAACAATGTATTATCAATTATCTTTTTTAATATTAAATTTTTATTTTTATTTTTATAATTTGATTGTTTCTTTTTAAAATTAATAACAATTATTAAAAAATAAAAATTTAATAAAAAGTATTAAAAATATATTAAAAAGTTTGATAAAAAAACTATTCGTCGCAAAAGACTAGAAACAAAAATATATTTGAGACAACTTTTTCAAAAATCGTCGCAAATAATAAGACCACGTCAGCATCAGTTCAATTTATTGTGATGACATTTTTGAAATTTATCATCGCTAAATATGTTTTTCACATCACATGAACGACGAGCTAGACAACATAATTAAGACGATATTTTTGCTACTATTTGTCGTTGTAATTAAAAATGCGACGAAGGTATCATCCGAAAAAACATATTTGCAAGTAGTTATTAGCGACGATTGAGTGGTGACGATATGTCATCGTAAATACTTTTTTGTGACGAAACTATTTGTTGTGACGACTTTTTGTCATCACAAAAGACCCTGTTTGTAGTAGTGTATATTACACTTGTTGTCAAATATTTGTCACACCTAAAATTTTAACATTTGATTACTATTAATTGATGTGTTAACTTTTTACTTACAAATACAACATTTTCATTTTCAAGGTATTTAGAAATTAAAAAGACTTCTTTGTAAGTTCCATTTATTAACATTCATTAAAAAAAAGAGATGTGGCATTTAAAATAGTATTGTGCATTAGAGCACAAGATCGAACGCATAATAAAAGGATAAAATTACATAATATACCACTTTTTTAACTAATCTAATTTTTCATGCCACAAATTTTAAAATATAGAAAAATATATGTTACAAATTCTTGATATTTCACAAATTTTTAACCCCCTTATTTATTTCCCCCTCTTTCTCATATTTAGTTTACCCCTTTTTCTTTTCTCCCTCTCCTCTCACTCTCACTCTCTCCCCTCACTTGATTCTTTCTCTATCTCTCCTTTCACTCTCTCTCTTCCCCATCTTTCTCCTCTCTCTTTTTTCTCTTCTGCTTTTCTTTTCTTTCTCTCTCTCCTCCTCCTCTCTCTCTTCATTCTCTGTTTCTACTTTTCTTTGTTGTTTTCTTTGGCTCTCTATTAAACAAACTGCGCATATTTGTTACTTTCTTATCTTAATATTGTAACTTATTTGGATTATGACTAACATTAATATAGTGTGTGCAATTAATTTTTTTTTTAAATTGAAGATAAAAAAAATTACGTTAAGGGTATATAAGTAATTTTATAACAATTCATTCTGATTCTTGGTCTAAGTACACACATGAATGTGTATTCAGGGTGATTCCAATTCTAAATCCTGTCACTAAGTAAATAACTTATTATAACTCCGAATCCTCCGATTCCGAATCCCACTCTTAATCATGTTCACTCTAATTACACGTGGGTAAGTACACCATGAGTGTTTTCTTCAAATTTAACAGCGCTACCAAATAAATTTGAGGTAGAATTTTCTTCACTTGTGGGTCCATTTGTGGTGGCTTTAACGTTCATTGTTCATTTGAAAATAAATAATAAATAAAGACACGTTCTTTTGTATTCCCACAAAATTCTAAAAACAAAAATAATATAAATATACGTAAAAACATAAGAAAGAAAAAATTAACAAAATTAACCATAAAACAAAATTAACAATGTGGGACACAAAAGAGAGCTTTTTGGTTTTTTAGCAAAAAAAGGAAAAAAATTGTTGAAAAATAAGAAATTAGGATAACAATAGAAAGCCCGAATTCTTTTGTGCCCTTTTTGCAAATTAAAAAAGCAAATAAAAATGAATAAATAAAAACTAGCATGGAATGAACGCTGAAAGCCCATATATGCGTTCTTATTGTTCATATCTCCAAATTCACAACAAAATGCCGTCAAACATGACACTAGGTTGAAGTTTTTCTCTACCCTCATTTCCACTTTTTCATGCTATATTGGCTTGGGTTGGAGAAGCTCTTAGTACTAGAGTGATGCATTTAATAACTAAAATTATCATGAATGCATTTTATTAATTACTCATATAAAAAAAATCCATTCAACGTATTTGATTGAAAAACAAAAATTGCTTAAAAAACGGGGAGAAGATTGGAAATTGAGAAACAAATTCTTCTAAGATGTTTTTAGTGATATAAAATAGAAAAGCATAATTATAAAATGAATAAAAAATTTAGTAAGAAAATAGTTATTGATAAAAGAAATTAAGTAAAAAAAACAAAAATAAGGAATTTAGTAAAAAAAAACATACATGGATAGGAGATCCGATTTAGATATGCTCACCTCCTCTTGTAATAAAAGAAATTACTCTTTTGGTGTGTCATAAATTGCAATTAAAAATATTAGATTTTGGCTTCAATTGTTATGAGAAAATGGGGGTACAAGAGTTCAAAAGAGAGAGATTAAATTTAAACCCTAGCATTTCTATGTCCTAAATGGAGTGGAATTTAATAATATAACCAACTTAAAAATCATCACAACATTAAGATACAGATAGATTGTGATAAAAGAAATTGAACTACACACGAAATGAGATCGATTTGTTTACATCTATGTGGTGTTTTAGAATACTTTCATATATGTAAACTTCTGATGATAGATTTTGATAAAAAAAAAAAAAATAATTAAACTACATCCTAGATAAGATCTATTTGTTTAGACTCACCTAGTGTTTTTAGAATATTTTCATGTATGTAAATTTTTCATGGCTATGAATATAGGTATATGTACAACTCAAATGAGCACCAAATAGAATAATATACTGAAGCAACTAAAAGTCACAAATCTACCTCTAGGCATTAGCAGTGAAACAAGGTGGAGTAAAGTGCAAGCAGGCAACTAAAATGGTCCTTTTTTTTTTTTTTTTGTAGTTGGCACTCGCCCATAATTCCTACTTCTTTGCATTGCGTGGAGGGCAATATATGTATTTGTGTATATAAATGAAGGCCGACCAATAAATAAATATGTTGTATGAAACATATTATTTTTTTTAATAAAGAGGTCAAATGAAAGCTTTTTCATATCTTGTTTATTTTCTTGTCTCTCTCTTGTGCGATTTTTGTTAAAAGTTGTGGTTATATAAACAGCAGATCCAAAATTATTTTTCAGTACGAGCACTATGAAAAGAAAAAAAAATTAGAGAAAATTTTGTGTTGAAAGAGGTTATTTGCATCGTAAATTTACTATTTACTATAAATATTTTCAAGACCTGATATTTACTTTAAAAAGTTTCAAAAATCTGACATTTCTCGTATACTTTCTTAATATTTTATACCCCAAATGCCATGTTTTCCATTACTCAAAAGCGCAATTTTTTGATGCCCCATTTTAATTTAAGCTTCCAAGTGAAGTGAATTAACATATGAAATCTGACAGAAGCTATATTTGGTAGATTGATGTTGGGCAAGGAGGTCAAGGCATCTCAACATTTGAGGCCAATCTTTAATTAGGAGTTGCTTTGATATTGAAAGAACGAATGTATCATTAAACCTTATTGAAGTATATTGATATTGACGTGTGAACAATCACTTGGTGCTGTACAACATTTTTACCATACTTAATTTTTAATGGTCATATAAATCACAAAATTGAACCTGTCTACCTAACTTACTAGTGAAAACTTGCGTCCCTTATCCTCATTCCCTAAAACAATCTCCAGTGTCATGCCAAATTTTTATATTAATATAAAAATTTAAGGTTTAGGTAAGAAAACCATTCTAGTATAATTTATACTTGACGTCAATTTGACACATGCTATACTTGTGAAATACTTATCATATTTAAAATTTTGGCATTTGATTAATGTCCGTTGATGTATTGACTTTTCATTTATAACGACAACATTCTCGCTTTCAAGCTATTTAAAAATTATAAGGTTTTCTTTAAAAGTTTCAAATTACTAAAAGGACATGTAGCATTTAAAATAGTATTGTGGACTGAATCATAAAGTAGAACAATATGTATAGTAAAATTTTTTTTAGCGCCGAATATAATATTGACATTAACATCTAACATTTTATATTCAAATGCATCCACAGGTACGTCATTTTCTTCTTTGCCATGTAATGTAAAGATGTTGAGTACACTTATATTTGCAGGAAAAACACAGAAAGTCTTAACTGATCTTCTTCGAGAGTACAACCTTCGGCACGCCACACTTGTCAAGGCGACGCTTTCAAGGGGAAAGCTCAATGGGATTGAAGGAATAAGGATTAGGGCAAAACTTTATCAGATTTGTAAGTGTTGAGAGTTAAAGTTTGATAAAGCTTGGTTCACGGGTGTTGTAAAGAAATCTAGACCAAAAGTTGCCTTTTGAAATTCCTAAGGATGCCATTATAGTTGAAGAGTTTTAAGGCATCTCTTCTTTTCAAATTTACTTTTTATAAAGCCTAATTGCATGACACTATTCATTGGTTTCTATTGGAGATAAAAGGGTACAATATTTTTCTTTTAATAATCATATGCTTTTTTTTATTTCTAGAATTTACAATTATATGTTGTATTCATTTAAATCATATCTTATAAAATGGCCAAAGCCAAATATACATTGTTCTCTTCCCTACTAGAGCATGCTGGAAGCTGCTTTTTCTTTTCTTTTCTTTTCTTCTCTCTTCCCTCCTAGAGCATGCTGGAAGCTGCTTTTTCTTTTATTTTCTTTTCTTTTTTTTTTAATAAGCAGAAGCTGCACATTAGGCTATAGGAATTTGCTTTACTTAGGCTTAGTTTTTTTTTTTTTTTTTCTTTAGGCTTTTTATAGGATTATGCGGCTTTGCTTACACTTTGCTCAAAAATTACCTAACAGAGTTCCATTATTAGGGTAATAGGCCATAGGTTTAAAGGAAAAATATATTATTGGCACAAATTACATGCTTGTAATTTTGATTGCCTTTTTTGCCATAATACTCTAAATTTTTATTCATTCATAAAGAACCAACCTTGCACCAACATGTAAAGGTCGGGCATATAACATTTGTTTTGTCTAACAATTACTTTTAAAAGAGGTGATAATAGTTTGGAATAAAAAAATTTCTTGTTGTTATAAAAGTCATTGCCACATTAAAATAAATATTATTTTATGCTGCAACTAGCCCTCACAAAGGATTGAAGTTTGTGCCAACTAGCCTGCTTCCTATGTCATATTTGATATAAAATGGTTTGTGCTATTTTATTTTATTTTATTTTATTTAGGGATAAACGGTCAATGAAGGCTTCAATTAATAGTCACTAAAGCGCAAGATACAGTATAGATCTAAAGTCAATAAAAAGCCATATAATGGATGTCACTCTTATGATTAGGCAGTTTAAACACACTCATGATTAGTAAGTGGTCCGACAATACAGTTTGCCACACATAAATGCTCCAGATGAGCCATCTCCTAATCCCAAAATGGACTACAACCAAACTCTTCAGGCCGAAGGTACATACAACAAGACATAGACTAACGTGTAGCCAGACATCTACACTCCTACTGCCCTTAATGGGTAGAGGAGACATTTCAACATTAGGAGGCGAGGAAACCACCTCATTTATTACAACCTAAAAAATAAAACCTAAACACACACAAAAAAAAGTCACAGAAAGACCACCATCTCTACCGCTATCCACAGTTCTCAGATTCCATGACACCAGCCGCCTAGAAACTTTCTCCTCCTAGCTAAGTCCACTAGCCCACCGGAGAAGCCGCATGGCCCCTCCTCGACAAAGCCAACCCTGCCTCTCCCTACCCCCACATGGTGGGACAAAGCCAGTCATGGCTAGGTCCCTCAATGCCAGTGTATAGCGGGCAGTAGCAAAGCCCAACCAACCAATGGCAGACTCAGGCAGCCGTACCCACTGCCCTCTGCTGCAGTCCAAACCCGAAGGAGATTTAGACGTCCCTAGCCTCCCGTAATGGCAGTAGCCCTCCCCTCCACATTCTCAAGCTCATCATGGAGGCAAGCTTCCTCTCCTTCCTGATATTGTGCCCGTCTTTCTACCCACACACGGCTCCCCTCTCCTAGCATCACGAGCCCTTGCCCTATAAAGATCGGTTGTCGACAACCTTTTCAACAAAGATCGGAGGCCAGCGACCCGACAATGCGCCGACCCACCAACTCCGATGGACTCTCTCTCTCTCAAAGGCTTTTAGTTGAGCTTCACACCACTGGTTGTGCTATGTTATTTTCAAGTAGGCTTTTTTAATCTTTTCCTGTGAACATAATAGGGCTATTTAGTATTATTTTTAAAATATGTGAAAATGTTTTTGTTTTGAAAAATAGAAATTTTTTTAGAATTGTGTTGAGAGTATTTTTAAAATTTTTGCCTCGAAAAGTATACAAAAACATTTTCAAAAATTTTGAGAACAAAAACAAACGGAGCTAATGTTTTGGTAAATTTTCAAGCTAAACTTTTAATTTTAGATTTATCCCTTTAGACTTGTCAAACCATTTTAATGTGCACCATATTGATAACTCTACTTGAATTGGTGCCAAAAAAAAGATAGTTAATTATCAAAATTAAAAGTTTAGGCATAATTTATCAACACACAAAAAATTAGACTGCAGGTGCCAAAAAATGGTGACTGGTGCATAGGTAACGAGCTATCACTTTGGGCCAAATTCCAATTGTAGGATTAGTGTAGGGAGTTGATTGCCCAAATTCAAAATACATAGGGCAATTTGTCAAAAATAAAAAGTCTAGGATGCATGGTGCTAGAAAACCTATGTAATGGTGCACTTTAGACTTAAACTTTGGAATGGGTTTTCTTTTTTGTTTTTTGTTTTGCATGGTTTGTCCATCAGGTTGACTTTGTCTTAACTATTCTCTAAACTTTTTATTTTTTTTTTCTATCTCAATAATATTATATTTAGTGTGAGATAGTTTTACTATTGGGAAATGATTTAATTTTTACTTATGCCAATTGCTTCCTTTCTTTCTTTAGAGAGAGAGAGAGAGAGAGATCCAAAAGCATATTAAATGATGAACTTTGTAAGAGTTTATCATCTATCCTTATCTAAAATATCACTAAATTATATTAATAGAAAAAATATAATTAAACAAAATATATAATGCAATATACACATCTCTATGTAATTTAAAAACAGGGGCACGTACTTTTGCACATGCCTATCTCCATTAATTGTAATAAAAAATGTCTTTTTGTTTTTTAATAAAAACTATCTTTTTATATAGTCTTCTCCAACTCTTAATATCAAAGTTGTGTAACTTTTACATCAAAATAGTGTAATTCTTACTTTAAACAGTAAATTCATCTTCAACCATTATAGCATTTCTAACGCCAAAAAGAATATTTCATATATATTCCTCTTTATCTCCCTTTTTTATATTCATTTTTACCGATTCTGTACCGTTTATCTATTTGACAAATTATGCCGACATACAATTTTTTTCACATATTGATCCAATAGAATATGTCTATCATTTAACAAAGTCGTAGAAAATAATAAGTTAATAATAAGTTACATTTTCTATATTAAATTAATCATAAAACAAAGTTAACAGTGTGGGATACAAAAGAAAGTTTTTTGGTACCCAAAAAAAAGAAAAATTTTGTGGAAAAATAAGAAATTGGGGCAACAATAGAAAATCTGAATTCTTTTGTGCCCTTTTTGATAATTAAAAAAAGTAAATAAAAATGAATAAATAAAAACTTTTATATCCTAAATTCACAGCAAAATGCCGTCAAATATGGCACTGGGCTGGAGTGTTTCTCCACCGCTATTTCCCCCTTTTCACACTATATTCGCTTGGGTTGTAGGAGCTCTTGGTACTGGAGTGATGCATTTAACTAAAATTATGGTGAATGCATTTTACTGTGACAAGTCTCCAATAATTCAAACTTATTTGCTCATAAAAAAATCCATTCGACGTATTTGATTGAAAAGCAAAAATTGTTTAAAGAACGAGGAAAATATTTGTAATTAGAAACAAATTCTTTTTAAAAAATTTTAGCGTCATAAAATAGAAAAGTATAATTATAAAATGAATAAAAAAAATTAGCAAGAGAATGGTATTGGCTTTAAAAAAATAGAGAGCACGCAACTGATTAAAGAAAGCAATCGCGCGAGAGAGAAAAAAGAAAATAAACAAGATATATATATATATATAAAGCTTTCATTTGGTCTGTTTATTAAAAAACATATGTTTCATGTAACCTATTTCTTTATTGGTAGGCCTTAATTAATAGACACAAATATATATATTGTCCTTCACGCAATGAAAATCATTAGGAATTATGGGCAACTGTTTGTTACTTCTCTATATTATTCTACTTGGTCTTAATTGAGTTACAAAAATACCTATATTTATAGCCATCAAAACAACGGCCAAGACAAATTTACATATATGAAAATATTCTAAAAATACAAAGTGGATCTAAACAAATTGATCTTATTTAGTATGTAGTTTAATTTTATTTTATCAAAATCTACCATTAGAATTTTACATATATGAAAGCATTCTAAAAACACCATGTAAATGTAAACAAATCGATTTTATTTAGTATGCAGTTTAATTAATTTCATCACAATCTATCTATATCTTAATATTGTGATGATTTTTAAGTTGGGATTATTAAATTCCTTTCCATTTAGGACATGGAGACGCCATGGTATAAATTTAATCTTGCTCTCTTTTTCACTCTTGTACCCCCATTTTTTTCATAAGAATTGAAGCCAAAATCTAATACTTTTTATTGCCATTTATGACACACTACAAGGGTAATTTCATTTATCACTAGAGGAGGTGAGCATGATTGGAATCTCCTATCCATTTTTTTAACTACGCTTGTTTGATACACTATATTATATTGTATTGTATTATATTACATTGCATTTTTAGTATATAATACACTACAATATAATCAATACAATACAATATGGTGTGTCAAACATGTCATAAATTCCTTACTAATTGATTTCTTTAATCAGTTGCATGCTCTCTATTTCCTTTTTTTTTTTTTTAAATCACTACCCATTTTCTTACTGAATTTTTTATTTAACATTATACTTTTTGATTTTATATCATTAAACAATTCTTAAACAATTCGTTTCTCAATTTCCAATCTTTTCCTAGTTTTAAACAATTTTGTTTTTCAAGCAAATACATCGAATGGATTTTTTTTTTATGAGTAAATAAGTTGAATAATTGAAGACTTGCCATAATAAAATGCATTCATCATAATTTTAGTAAAATGCATCACTCTATCTCTAGGAGCTTGGAAACACTCCAATCTAGCGCCATATTTGACTGCATTTTGCCGTTAATTTGGAGATGTGAAAAGTGGAAACGCATATATGCTTTTCACTGTTCATTCCACTCTTGTTCTTATTTATTTATTTTTTATTAATTTTTTTTAATTTGCAAAAAGGGCACAAAAGGTTTGGTTGTACTCTTTTATCACAAGAGTTGTATAGGAATCTCCCTCCTACTTTTCTTCTTCTTCCCCCGGATTGCAATTACTCAATTAAATAATTCTTATTGTACCTGCAATGTTGACTTTTTTGGCTCTAAAAATTGGTCTTTTAACTTTTTTTTTTTTTAACTTTGTTGAGCTGATAATTGAAAGAAAATAAGGAGAGAGAGAAAGCAAATTGAGATAAATAATGAGAAGGCAAAACATATGCATAGAGAATGAAGAGAAAAAAAATATATATAGGAGCATTAGAAAGATAACCAGAAGAGTGAAAACGGTGATAGAATTAGGCGACAAGAAATAAACAAAAAAAAAATATAAAGAAAAAGTGTTTATAGAGATTGGTAATCAAGAAAATAAACTTAGGAAAAAAAGTAAGTACTCAGATTGAGGGTCGAGAAAATATAGAGAATGAATTATGAAAGGAAAAAATATAAAGAATGAGAAAAAGAAAGTATAGTGTGATAATGAGAAGATAGAGGATATAAAAAAAAGTATAAAAAGAGCATAGAGAGACTGGAGAAAAGAAAATTTAGAAAGAAAATAAAGACCAAGATTGTGTAGCAAGAAAATATTTAAAGAATGATGAAAAAGAAAATATTGAGAGAAAGAGAGAAAAAAAAGTATAGAGGGAGAACAAAAAGAGAAAATAAAATAAAAAATAAAAATATTTTTATTTTTTTATAAACATATTAACTGATGAACTTTGATTTTTGGCCATGAATTGATTAAATGAGAAAGACATATTAAAAAGGATCACAGAATGCTCATTAAAGAAGAATGACATAGAATTGCATTGAGATTGCTCCCATATTTTGAGCAAATTGGAGAAGTACTATCCAATCTCATATTAATAATTTCTTTATTTAAAAGCCAATTAGCTAAAATAATTGGATATTAGTTTTTGGGTTAATTTTACAAATGGTCTTTAAGATCTATCTCCAATCTTATTTTAGACCTCAACGTTTAAAAGTTTCAGTTTAATCCTTATTTTAGAACTTAACATTTAAAAGTTTCAATTTGATCCTTAATATATTAATATGTTAGTTTTAATCTATTCTTCTATAAAGTCTTAAGCATTTAATAGAATATTCTTAAAATATCTATTTTAGCCCCTAGCATCTTTTCTACAGTGTAATGTGAATTGTGATTTTTTTTTCCTGCTCCTAATTGTGTGTATTACTTCATATTTTTTGTCTTTTTCTTTCTTTTCTTGCCGTCATGTCGTTTTTATATTATAAGTTTTGTCTTTTATTTTATTTTATTATTATAGTCTCAAAGAGTGTTGCCTAAGATAAAAGTTGAGGAGGGCCAATTTTTGATTTGCTCAACCCAATTTGATTTTCAAAAATGTTTCATATTTGTTTGACCGAATGCAAAAGTTGTATAATTTTTTTTTTTTTGTTTTATACGTGTTTGTTGAGGTTGTTCTATACTTGTTTTATGGTCGAAGCATTTTGATTGTTGGGGTTACTAAAATGCAAACATTAAAATTTAGGTATGATTTAAAATAAAGCTTAAAATTTTAGACGAGAGAATTAGGCGACCTGCCAGAGGATGAGAGAAAATTAACAATAACTATAAACTAAAATAGACTAATTAATTTAAAATTTTATTTGCAGTAACAAATTTCCTTATGAGTAGTAGGTACCTTTGGCACTTATACATAACTAGTTGTTTATAGGGGTATAATTCATGTTTGCGGGTCATGTTCATGTCAATTAAGCTCAAATATGTAAAAAAAAATTACATCAATCCTAATACGATGCGTGATATGAATGGGTTGAAAATTATAACGCTAATATGGATCGACACGAATACGACCCGTCATAACCCGTAACATATTAACACGTTACTCTCAATCAACCTACAACTCGAAATCATCCTAGAACCCAAAATTAACCCGCAACCCAAAATTACCATGGTGTTTTATAACTTAAAATTATAATCTATACTTTAAAATTACATAAAAGTAACATAAAATACATATTTTTTAAAATTAAATCACTTTTACACTACAAACATATCTAAATTAATGTCAATTTATTAATATTATATATTAGGGTAAAATATATATTTATTATAAAAATTAATAAAATAAAAAACTATAAGTCAATTTTATATAAAATATATTGACGTAAATACGACCTATTTTTAAACATTCGAATTGACATGAAACAACTCACAGCCTTTTTTTTTTTTAATACTAAGCTGTAAAAAAATTATGTCGTGTTGTTTTAGTTATATATATATATATGTATGTATCTATATAATATAATATATACATATATATATATATATTTATAATATATACATATATATATATATATTTATATAGACGTGTTCTTTTGTATTCCCACAAAATTCTTTTTTTTGGGGGTATTCTGACGAAATTTTGACAACAAAAGAATAATTAAATATAATATAAAACAGAATAAAATTAAAGAAGAGAGAAAAATAAGCGACCGCCACCGATTGCATAAGATCCAACGGTGGAAAACCAATCTGAGCAAGAGCAGTGAGAGAAAATATCTGGAAAGAAGGGGGCGTTTCTTTGACTTGCCCACCAGCGGAGGTTCCTTCCCAGAGACTCTTCTATTATTTCATTTTCTTTCGGAATCGGAAGAGTTTGTTCTGTTTCAGAACTTTTCTCTTCGTTCACATCAAATCGAAGAAGAAGGAAGTAGCCATGACTGACAGTGAAGATCACCACTTCGAGTCCAAGGCCGACGCCGGAGCCTCCAAGACTTACCCTCAGCAGGCCGGTACTGTCCGCAAGAATGGCTACATCGTCATCAAAGGCCGTCCCTGCAAGGTCCTCTCTCTCTCTCTCTCTCTCTCTCTCTCTCTCTCTCTCTTATTTTCCTGTTTGTTTTCTCGGAAACTGGGAATTCCTCTCTTTTTTCTGAAAAATCTGTCCGACCCTTGTATTGGATATATGGAATTTCCCTGTTTAATCTCTAGGAAGCTGTTTTTACTCCGAATTATTTGGTCCTCGTATTTGAATTTGTTTTGTTTTCTTTTTTTTTTTTTCCAGGGCTTTTCATTTTCATGTCTTCTGCAATAAGAATTTGAAGTCTCTCTTTAATTTTGCCCTAAAACTATTGGGAATTTTACAGAAGGATCTTCAATTTTAGGTTATGGGACTGCCGTGAGGGAAATTATCTGCTAGCTTAAAATTTTTTCTGTTTTTGGGCTGGATTTTTTTAAAAAAATTTTAATCTTTGTGTTTTTATTCTCGTCGTGACAGGTTGTTGAGGTTTCGACATCGAAAACTGGGAAGCATGGACATGCGAAGTGCCATTTTGTTGGGATTGACATTTTCACAGGCAAGAAGTACGAGGACATTTTACCCTCGTCCCACAACTGTGATGTATGTACTTACTACTCCAACTCTTTGATTTTACTTTTATATGTCCATTTTTTGCACTTTCTGTTTGGTGATGTTTTGTTACTAAAATTGTTTTAACTGTTTTCTGCACCAATAACAGTTTTCTTATTCTTGTGTTTTGCATACAGGTTCCCCATGTCAATCGTACTGATTACCAGCTGATAGATATTTCTGAGGATGGATTTGTATGTTCAATTTGTTTCTTTGCTTTTGTTGGGTGTTGATTTGGTTCAGTGAATGTTATGAAATCAAATGCTGAATTTAGTGCCGAATATGATATTGCAGGTGAGTTTGTTGACTGAGAATGGAAACACTAAAGATGATCTGAGGCTCCCAACTGATGACAATCTGCTTACTCAGGTTGGAGAATATTGCAGTTTCTTTTTTCCCGAATAAAGATTCCCCTTTTATTTCCTCTTTTTCTTATTGCTGTTGTAGAAGTGGGATACTGTCATTTCAACTTTATGGTTATTATATTGTGGGATTTTGATTGTTTTCCTTTCTCTGTAATTCCTTTCTTTTGCTTTCCTTGCTCTCTTTTATCAACCCTTTTTTGCTATTATGTTTTTTGCCTTGTCAAAACTGAATATTTTGCCCTTTTTTTCAGTTTTTGTGTTCAACTACTCCTCTGCTTGACTATGTATTCAATTGGTGTTTGCAGATCAAGGATGGTTTTGCTGAGGGGAAGGACTTGGTTGTCTCTGTGATGTCTTCAATGGGAGAGGAACAGATTTGTGCACTCAAGGACATTGGCCCCAAATAGAATACTAGTTGTCTTTGTTATGAGTGTTGTCAGACTGGTGAAACGTGGAATTTTAGCATATAGATTTCATAAGCCCTTCGTAGCCTGCGTTTGGTAAGACTATAAGTATGGCGGTGGTACCTGTTCCGGATGGGGCTTTGTGGTTCTGGAAACAGATGTTATCTTTTATCTTTTTGTGTTTTAATTTCTTTGTGCTTTGGAATCTTGATTTGAAATCGAGATATTCAGATATTACTATGATGTTTGGAATGTGTAGAAATGAAGGAAAAGCAAAGATGGTCTGCTTTGTTGGGGGAAACTAGTGTCTTCGTTTTCACAAGTCATCGAGATATCATAATTACTTTTATAAAAAAAGAGAATGCCTCATCAAAGGCGCGAGATTGTGCTTTTTCCTTTCCCCCATATTCAGTTATGCTTTTGGCGAAGATTTTTGAAACCAAAACGCAGCCTTATGGCTCGTATTGTTTTGGAAAGTTTTAGAAATGTTTTTGCAAGTTTTTTAAAGCAAAAATTTTAAAACCTCTTAGCACAATCTTTTAAAAATTTTTATTTTTTAAAATAAAATTATTTTTATCTATTTTGAAAACATTATAGAACATAAGGGTCTGTGGTTTTTTATTTGAAAAAATGACCTCTCCGTTTGGATAGAATCTAGTAGTTCTTATGTTGGTGAGAGATATAGAGCCCAAAATTTTATGGCTCTTGCAAAGCCAACAAATTCAATCAAGAATAGCTAGGACAACATTTACGACTAACTGTACCTGTTTAAGGGCTGCTTGTGTGCTCGCTATTGTATGACTGACTCTAAGTAGAATGGATGCACATTATGCTTTGCTAGTACTAGAAAGAGAACTCTGCTGATAACATAGGTGTACATGAGCTGCGAATTCGGAAGACTGAATTTCTTAGCTTTACCTCTTATTCTGATCGTTCAGAGGGCGATCGCGGAGTCACTGAATGAAGTCCTCCGTTTCTTTCGGAGGTGCTGACCCGCAGCGAGGCAGAGATGACTAAGTGACATATGGAATATGGCGACGACAACAGCATGTCGTAGAAGGAGATAACACCTAAAGAAAGGGATTCAACAGTGTCTATAAGACATAAGGTAGACTTCTCTATAGGACGTCCTTGTTACCATTGATGAGTATAAATGTCCGATTTGCTAGAATAAAGTTTTTCATAAGGGCTTTTCTTTTTTAATACTTGAGTTCCTCTTAGAACTTAGAAGTTCCCTCTTATACTAAGATGGTAATAAAAGTTAACACGTACTTTGTCTCAATGCTTAGAGGTACACCCTCTTCTTAAGGTCTCATCAAACTCAAAATTTTTTTTTGGTAGGCATGAGAAGAAAAAAAGAAGGCTTGAGCCTTGAAACCATTACTTTATTATATTATTGTGATGTTTAAATACCCTGTTTTAATCATTCATTCAACTAATAAATAGTATAAAACTTTTATATATTATTATTTTTAAAACTTAAAATTTTAATTTCAAAAACGGCCTATATATTACCAATCTGCGTAAATATGTATTCAAAAACGGCCTATATATCACCAATCCGCGTAAATTTGTACAACCCGTGACACATAACAAGGTTAATTGAACATTTTGCGCATTTATTGGAGGAAAAAAAAAAACAGTGGGAAACAATAAAAGAAAAAAGGAGATGACATCTAATTATGAACCCAAAATTAAACCCGGTGGAAGAGAGTCCGATGATCATTTGAAGAACTCAAGGGCTGACGTTACTCTGTTGTTGAAACACACTGAGCTCTCTCTCTAGATTGGTTAGAGAGAGAGGATGAGTTCATCATCATCATCTTCTTCGCCTTCTCGTTCTCGGGGTAGTAATACTAATAATAAAAGTATTGACAGCAACAATGAAGAGAGGCCGAGGTTCTTCGACAAAAAAGCGAAGAACAGATGCTGGGCAAACGCCGACATAGTCCTCGGCCGCCACCCGGAG
This sequence comes from Artocarpus heterophyllus, assembly GCA_025403435.1. Taxonomy (NCBI): domain Eukaryota; kingdom Viridiplantae; phylum Streptophyta; class Magnoliopsida; order Rosales; family Moraceae; genus Artocarpus; species Artocarpus heterophyllus. Next base: position 13,471,598 of record CM046345.1, on the reverse strand, counting down.
AGGTGGCGCAAAGACGCCGCCGGCAACGTCGTCTGCAGGCGCTTCGGCAATTGCCAGGGCTGCCTTTGTTTCGAGTACGACCACATCGTTCCGTTCTCCAAAGGTATCTCTCTCTCAATTCATTTTCTTTCTGGGATTTCATTGATTTTCATGTTCTTCTGAAGTGGGCATTTTGTTCTAAATATTCTGCTTCATTTTTGTATTGGGCTTGCGAAATTTGACTTTTTGGGGTAGGAAAAATATAAACAGGTGGAAAAACATGAACTTTGGTTTGGAGTTTGGACCTTTTTGAGGAAAAAGGAAGAAAATGTAAAACATGAGCAGGAACAACTCTTTAAGAAAGACGATAGAGTTTAGCAGCTCAGTGGAAGAATAAACTCCGAGAACGATGACATAATTTTGTATTGTTCTCTGGAATGTTCAAAATCTTTGGTTATTTCTAGACAGGGCTTGAATGTTTTGTTTTGTCATCTTGTTATATGTATCAAGGTTGTTTGAGGTTTGAACATTGTCTTGTAGGTGGTGAGTCCATTGCTGAAAATTGTCAGATTCTTCAAACCAGAGTGAACAGATACAAATCGGATAAAGACGGTGTGGATGCCGCTCAGTTGAAGGGCTATTCTTGTGAGATCCAGTTTACTGGTATGCTTATCTTTGCTTTACTTGGAAATTTATATTTGGATTTGTATGTATCTTGTAAAATATTTCTGATTTGTTGCATAGTTCTTCAGCCATTAGGGGGTAACTTCAAGAACCCTAATTGTTGTTTTTATTGTCCAAGTTACAATTTGGATTCATCGATGTTTTTGCATATCCATTTGCTCCTACCTGAGAGTTCCTAAGGTCCTAGTTTCTGCTTGATATACTAACTAATCCTTATGATTCTAGGGACTTAGGATAGGAAGAGAGCTCAGTGACGTCATTATAATAACTTTCGATGCACATTGAGCAAGTAGTTAGTCGTACTAAGGTAATAAAGTTGTGATTGCTTAACTACTTTGATGATGTAGTGATTATCATCTGCAATGTTACATGTTGATGAATAAAGTTCGCGATTCTATGAGACGGTGTCATAGTGTTAATTGTCCAAACTTGTGGTTCACGCACCCTATCCTATATCCTCTTCTGACCAAATTAAGTTGAATATCCTATATCCTTGCGTACTTTTGTGGCAAGGTACCAGCTAAAGCTTTCCTTGTGGCAAGGAACCAGCTAAAGCTTTTCTTATAGTGTCGAAAAGCATATGTAACCCACAATGCCAATTTGCACATTCAGATTTACTCATCCAGCCTTGGTGCCTTCATCTGTGGGCATTGATCAAACTTCTAGCCATGGACAACGTTAGTGTTTTCTGTTTTTAGTGTGCATAATCTAACGACTTAAACCTTCTATTTTGCTTATTGAACTTTCCAGTATGCAATTAAAAGAAATACAAGATGTCCACTATGAGTATGTTGGTTCTTGTGACTCCACAGACACTAAAAGTACTCACCATTGCAGTTTATAGTCGTGTAGATTTCAACTTTTTCCTAATGTGGCTGCATAGACTAAGGGCCTCAAAAGTTATGCATCTAAATTTCTTTGCATGTGATTCTTGTAAGCTTTTATTAGATGCCATTTACAATGCATCATAGAGATGCATTTCGCTCTTCTTCTCCATATGTCATAATTTCGAAATTGTGTTGTAGACAAGGAACTCGACTTAATCGAAATGGCTGTCTACGGTGATGTTCTCCGGCCAGGGAAGGAATGCCGATGCAGGACTGTTGCTGAGGTGCTTGGCAAGTACAAGTCAAAAGACCGTATGGCTCCCTGCAAATTGCCATACAACGAGGAGCCTTAGTTGCAGCAAGAGCCAAGGATCTCTCTCTGAAGAACCCCAATTTGGGGCATATTATTTGCTTAAATTTATTTTTAATAATTCTTTGAATGGACTTATTATCTCCATGATTCTTGGACTGAATTCTTGATGATCTTATTCAATATTTCTATTGACATGTTATTGAAAGGAATAAAGGGGACAATATTTTTCAACTTGTAAACAAAAGCAGGCTTCTCATTGGAGCTGTTTCTTGATAAAACAAGTCTCATTGCTACTTAAGCTGCTACATATGTTGCTCTGAGATGTGTAGTAATTTAATCATCTCTTCTCTCTACCATTTCATATTTGCCTCTTAAAATTTTCCCAGTAGCCTGTAAAATAAAGGAGTAAATATTTCACATCCATTGAATCTTGCCAATATTGCACTTTGCACCCTTGGCCAAATATCATTTACACTTGACTCCCTTGACAGTAAACTCCATCAAAACTCAACCTTATTTTCGCCATTTTTTTCATCTTGCAAGATGCCAGTAATACGAAAGATGCCCAATATGTCGTGTCTATGTTGGTGCATCTACTAACTCCATCAAATCTAAAACATTGATCTTTTTTTAAGGATTAAATATACATCTTTTTTCTGCTTTCGGAAAAAAAAAAACATTTTTTCAGTCAGAAATATACATCTTTTAACTATATTAGATTTTGGTTATTTGATGCTTCTGACATGCATATTCATAGCGACGATACGTCCCAAAGTTTTGGGGACTTTTTTTCGAACAAATCAATAGGGAAACAACAGTTTAATTACATTTTGCAGATATTTGGTTTCAAAATCTTCTGAAAGGTAGGACGGATATTCGAACTTTAGACCTTAATAATAAAGGTGAATTGAAATTACCGGTCTACTAAATCTATAATTACTCAATTACAACAGCCCATGCAAGCACAAACTAAAGGAAGGTGCCAACCCGAAGCCTTTGAAATCTCATAGCTCGATATCTGCTCGTCTCTGTTAGCAGCTTCAGAAGGATTCAAAACTTTTCTTTCTTAAATTAACAAGAAGTGCTAGAGCAATTTCTTTTCCTTATTATGAACACTTTAAGTAGGTGTTTTGTTACAGAATTTAGAGGGAATAAGTGTAATTTTACCTAAAAATGAATTTAATATATGATTGACTGGAGAATCTCCTTGGCAGACATAGCTTCATGGTTGGCACTTTGGCACAAAACGTGGGCATGAGGCTGCGTCTTCTTGCGTTTAACTGTTTGGTTGATGACTAGCATGTGATCAACTGGATCCAAATCAACCCATTATTATTCATCAAACCAATAAATGCCTGACATCTGGCACAAAAATCCATGCGGAATCTAGGTTGAATGGCTGAGGAGTGAGAGAAAATAGTCAAAGATGAGATTTCCTTGTGAATGCTTATTTATTTTCTGAATCTATCTCACTAAATTCTCATTTTTCTAGAAGAGAAACTACACAAGAAGCTCTCAACACAGAATACATGACATCAATGAGCATTAGTGAATAAGACATTTTCAAAATAGACCACTAATTTCATGGATACAACATCACCAATAATTTACCAAACCAATTATTTACAAGTTAAAGAGAATAATCAAAATGACTAAAAGGGACCAATACATTGACCCTTGAACTGCGGTAGAAAGTTTCAAGAAATGAGAAGGGTTTGAAAAACACCCTCCACTAAAACCATGCTTTTTGGTTCCAAAAAATGACCTTAAGAATGCATACTCCATTGGTTTTTGTTAGTTAAAAGGTCACTTTCTTCTAGTGTCAATTTGACATTATAATAGTGATCATTATGCCAATAGTAAATTTTAGTAACCCCAAGCTGGCAAACATTATATAAGTCTACTTTGAAATAGGATTTACTTAATTCATTTAGTGCATTGACCAAAACCATGTAAGCATAATGTGATGAGATCTAAGAAACCCACATCTTTAAAATAGTTGTAGATTAGGGGACTAATCATTTGTGTAAAAACTAAATAAGAGTAAATAAACATTAGTGGGGTTGGAAGAATCTCTATGCATATAAAAAGAAGATTGACAATTAAATTGCAAATTGTTATTTGCTTTTGATAATCATAGTGATTGATCATCAGTAGTTTCTAGCTATTTCTCATCATTTATTCTCACAAGGCCACACCCAAATTCCAGTGGAAGAGTAGTATCTCTATTCATCTGCCAGATGACAAAAGAACTAACACATTCAACCAAATCCATTCCAATTCTAGCTTGCCCTACAATCACTACAGTGTCATCTACAGGTTTTTAAGTAATGTTAGAGACATCGACTTGTGTATTAATTTTGAATAATTGTTATAATTTTTTGACAGATGAAATTTATTGCTATGATAATCTTTTAACTATCTACAACATAAATATGATTATCTATAAGTGAATGCACAAATTAAAATTAGAATTGGTATGGTTAATATATACATATATATATGTATGTATAGGATTTTACTTCCATCTATCTAGATGGAAGTTTCATCCAAACTTTTAAATGTGGTAGAATAAAGCAACTTTATTTTAGTAAATTAGTCTATGTGGCATTAGTTAAGGGTGTATGTTAAGATAAATAATCTCTTAGTAACCTATTACAACAGGTTTCTAGCTGGGTTGACCTGGGTAAGTGGTTAATATTATGCATGTTGTGGGCATTTGTGGGAGAAAAAAATATACGGCTATCTAGCTTATAAGTCGACGTAACTTCAGGTTGGTCAAATGTAACATGCACTGATATAATACATAACTTACCATACAAAAGTAGTTTAAAATCAATTTTTTATTTTGATTATGTTTGGGTATATTCGTCAATTAACATTTAGAGATAGATATATAAGAATGACGATGTAACTCAGTGATATTGAAACATAACTTATGTTGACATCATATGTAACTTTTGTTGTCCCTATACATTAGTAGTAGAAAAATCAATTTTTTCGTGTCGTTTGTGTGGTGTTTGATTTTTGTCTAATGTTAGATATTAGTAATGATAATAATTTAGCATATTACATACAAATTGAAAAGGTGAAGCCTGTTTTTTTTTTTTTTTCAAAAATTGGAGGATCTTCTTTCTTCTAAGCTGCATGTTATTTTTTTAGTAAATAACATGAAACAAGTTGAAAGAGCCAATAAGACAGGCAGTAAGTCTGATCAAGATCATCATCATTGAGTTAAAAGTTGAAGGAGTAATCATAGTACCGGTATTGTTGCATGATGATGTATTTGGTATTTCGTATTAGCTTGCCGTCGCGTTGGGTTGGGACCTTTGAATTGATGGCCGGAGGCAACGTCAACACTCTTACCATTCTAACATTTCTGAGGACACGTTTGCCTATTGTGCTCATATCCCTTGCAATAGCTTCATCTCTTTGGTAAAACATTAAGTATAGACAGATTTTTTTTAAAAAAAATGTTTTAACAAAAACAAACGAGAAAAATTCAATAGTACATGAGTTCTTGACAAAAAGAAAAAAAGAAATCCAAGGACATTAAGATAGATACGTATGAACAAAATTATTTTAGTAGAAGTAAAGGAACGGAGAAAAAAAAGTATTTCGTAGAAGTACATTATACAAATTTTTTTGATGAAACATTACACAAAGATTAAGCTGGAAAAAAAAATATTTGGCAAATTATGATTTTAAGAAGGGAAATGAAGAATAAAAAGGAAAAGTAAAAAAAAAAAAAAAAAAAAAAGGAATCAATAAGATAAGCCAACAAAAAGCGTTAGAAAAATACAAAAGACAAAATAGGTGGACCAAATTCTTGAACAACGTTTTAGGAAACTCTCACTCACACGTGTGAGTATTACTGTTGATAATCATATGTTTGTTACATAATAACTCTATGAAAATAGTTTTATTGTGCACTTTTCATACATTTAAAAGGTTAGTTCTCTTTTAAAAAAAAGTTCTAGAGATTTTTAATTTTATTTAATTTTAGTTTATTTTGAAATTAATTTTAATTTAGGTTTTTCTTTAGTTTAATTTTAGTTTATTTTATTTAGTTTGTTATTAATCTCATTTTTTTAATTTCCCCATTTCAAATTATTATTTATTTCCTTTTTGTGTAGGTAAATTAAGGTAAAATGAGCAAAATGGAAATTTGGAAATCTAGGGGCTGAAAAGGTCTTAAAATTCAAAATTCAAAATACCTACAACATTACCACCACTCCAAGAAGGTTGATATTCTCCATCTCAACCATCCGACTCAGCTCCAAGCCTTCCAAACGGGCGCGTGCCGTATACTTCCAAGCAGAGGCGCGTGATCAGAGTGTGGGGCCCACTGCGTATGGACTTCTTCGCATCCAGATTTGGTGTAGTGCGTCCCAGCAGAGTTTATGTGCAGCTGACTTTTGTCCAACGCATGCTTGCCACATTTCCCGTATGAGCCCAAGACAAGTAGTACTTGCCACGTGTTCTTGGATGCGTGGGTGTAATATCATCATTTATGGAACAATGTTGTTGTTGTTGTTGTTGAAGTTGCGCCTTGAGGGAGGCATTTTGGGCTTCGAGGCTCTTCATTTCTTCTTCGTTGGCTAGAAAGACTTGCATTGGTACTTTGTTTGCCTTGATAATATTCATCAAGTCCTCATGGGTTTCCTGGATCTTTGCTAAGAGCTTGTTAATGATGCACTCATGTAAATTTTGGATTGTTCCTTCCGTCTTGGTTGTCTGTTGGTCTATTCTTTTAAGAACTCTATTTTAGGCGATTGCATTCTCTGTTTGCCAATTTAAGACTTCCTCTGCTTGAGAGACCTTCTTTGTTGTTCCATCAGCTTCTCTGACTGTAGGATTTAGGATTTTAGGTTAATATGATGCCATGCCTTTTTCTTCTGTCTTTATATAGCTTCGAAAAGGAGGAAAATCCTTTTCATAGTCTTTAGTGGTCATCATGCAATTCTGAGGAAAGGGCTTGGTTGATATTAAAGCTGAGAATTTTTCTCCATGGTCTCGACTTCACCTGGTTCTTCGTTCGGTCCCTATCCAGTGGGGTTGGGAGGCTTGGGAGGTTCTTTGCCATAGTATTTTGGCAAAGAATATTTGACTATATAGTCCAATTTCCTAGATGGCTGGCTAAGAAGCCTAACACTGCTATGCTTAGCAGCCAGCTATTGCTTGAGCTTTTTCCCATTACTGTTTTTCTTATGGACTGACCTCTGGTGCTCATCATCATCTTTTAAGCAATCTTGACTGGCACAAGAGTCCCACCAACAATGTCTTGTAGAGGACTTGATGGCATAGATATATGCATTTATTGAAGTAATAAGATCTATCATGTATAGCGTTGGAAAACAAGGCAGTTTTTTCTCCATCCTGTCAAATGTCATCATCATAGATCCGTCTTCCAGGGTCTTGTATGAGGGTTCTGTCGCCTAAATAGTAGTATGGGGTTGTTGGAGTTTTTCATAATTTGTAATCCATGTGCTGGGTAAGAGCTTCTTTAGTTCTTCTTTAGGGGTCTACCCCGAAATGTAGGTACAAGTTGGGACTTGGTTAGAATCCACTGAGATCACCAAAGCGTTTGGTGACGTTGGTAGAGCCAAGTTGAGAGCATGATCTTGTAGCCTATAGGCCATTTGATAGTGGAGGGTTGACCCAATAGATCGTGGATCTTAATCTACTCCAACGATCTGGATTTTGACCTTCAGCGCATTTGCGAGCCTATCATTTTTTAGTGACATGTTGAAGTTTGAGAACAATGTGATGATGACGGTTTCAGCATTGAGTGTTGTTTCAATGGTGGCTATACTAGCCTGTTGATATTTCCTCATTTGAGGGTCTAGGAGGCCCACCCTAGCACTGATAGGGAGCCCTTTTCGGGCATGGTAAGTGAGGGCTAGCTGTACTGCACCGAAATAGATATGGGTGTAACCCTGAGCTATCGACTGGGGAGGAAGTTCTGGTGGGATTTGGAGAGTTACGAACTGAATCTGAGAGGTTGCAAGCAGTTGACACTGGCTGAACCTGGAGGCTTGAACATATTCTTTGGGGGCTTTTGGAGAATGTTTAATGAGAGACTTTATGGATCTAGTAATGGAATTGGATCTCGTGAAGGCATGGTAAGGGTTGATCAGAGGAAGTGATTCTGAAGTTATTTTATTTTCATCTTGGACATAGGAAACCTCATATAAGTAATCTAATTTAGTGGATGTAGATTTTCTGAGAGATGGGGTGTTTGGGACTAGGATTGGAACTACAAGATTAAGACCGGTAGCATCATTAGGACTGACCATGATTTTTGAAGATGAGAAACTCTCAATAGCATAACAGGCTGGCTCCGATACCACAAGGATAAAAATCTTCTAAATTATTATATTAATCTTATTCTTAGATTAATATGATTTTGATTGTGTTATTGTTAATGCACTTTTCAAACCCTACCACATGACAAGAGTTCTCCGTTTAAGTACTGTCTTAACTTGTTTCGTATCTTAATCTTGCATAGCTAATGAACGATGAGAAATAATATAATTTCTACAACTAGTAGTTTTCTTGAAAGTAAGATGCCATCAACCAAGCATTAATTTCTACAACTATTTTGGGCATGTCACATCGAGATAAACTGTATTAATGTATGACATAAAATTTACTTTTTATATCAGCCGGTACAACCTCTTACGGTAATCAAGTCTAAGTGTGATAAAATGAAGTTGATGGGCAATGATTGGATGGCGACAACACCAAACCTGCCCTTAGACCTAACCTTTCCATTACTATCACCAAAAACAAAAAATCCATAAAAAATATATATATAAATCCTTTTCTCCTGAAGAGTTTCTTACAAATAATGCATGTTTTCTGACGACTGAAAGGGTATTTAATAAAATCAATTGAAACTCATTACTTTTAATTTAAATAGTATAAAATTTTAATATGTTATAGTATAAAATTAAAAATATATTATAATATAAAATTTTTATATATTATAGTACTTTTAATTTTATCCTTATTTTTCAAACACTTTATAAATCTTATCAAAATCATCTTTTTTTGAGTATATCTAAATGTTAACACATATGTATTGATAGATTATTTTTTCAATGCCTACTAGAAAAATCTCAAAAAAAAAAAAAAATTACCTTCTCATTTTTTTTCTTTCAATGAAAACTGATGTTGGATCGTGTGGTTTTTAAGTTGGCATTTTAGTTTTGGTAGGCTTCGATAGAGCTTTCTATAGTAGGATTACTCTACCAACAATGTATGCTTTTGAACGCCAAGACATGAAAATTCTATCAAGATAATAAATAAATAATATATATATATATATATATATAATTGACATAATTTGATATATCGATCCAAAACATAGCCTCAATAATAATAGGACATTTTATTTTCATATTATAAAATTTCTTACTTTTGATTATTCAACTCAAAGCTTTCGGCCATATGTCACCAATCAAGCATCTAAATGGACCTTGAGCTTTGGTCCCATCCCATCTCGCAATTACGGTTATTGTTATTTATTTATTTGTTAGTGGACGTTTGAAATAAGTCCTTTATTATGGAACAATAGTGTTGGTTTCTTGCATTGAAGATTCTGTGAGCAAAATGTTTATGGTTGTCGGAGCAAACCCATCTAACCCAACCTCCCAACAAACACTAAAATAACTAGATAAACAAATAAAAAGCCTTTTGGTCAATTGATTTCTTTTTCTTTTTTTTTCACAAATTGAATACTACTTTATGCATAAAATGTGTATTTGCTGCCGGTCAGCACATTTTTTTATAGGGCGTTTGGTGACATAGTTTGAACTATAAGTTAGAACTAAAATATTGAAACACGTGATAGCTTAGGCTATAGCAAATTTTTGCTTTACGCTTTAGCATATAAAAGCTTTCCACTATTGCACTTGAAATTTATTAATTCTTACTAGTTTGTCAAAACAAAAACATTTAAATTTACGTCCTAAAAAAATAGTTTAAATTTATGTCTCTTTTTTGCTCCACTTCTTCGATAGACTTCCTTGAATAATGTTTTTTGTTTTTTTGTTTTTTTTTTCCTTGGGGGCCAACAACAATACTAAACAGATACAATTCTTTATCACAAAATATTAATAGTGATCCTTAACTATTATTATAGTTTAGATCAAGATGTTTTATATCAGAAAGAGCATATTTAGTAAAAGTATAATGGGCTAACTTATAGGGTTAGAATCATGGTTGTGGTTACCAAATAATGTAAAATTCTTACATGTTATAATAAAAAATATATAATTGTTATAGTATAAATCTCTCACATGTTAAAATATTTTAAACCACAACTATAATTTTAGCCACATTTTTCAACACCCTATTAAGTTTTTATATTTGATAACTTTTCCTTTATACATCAGTGCAGTTGCCTATAGCAAAAAATATTTAAGAAGTGCAATTAAGGACCTCTATACTGTTAAAAATGAACCCTGATTGGATCATGGGAAGCACCAATTATAGCTCGATGAGAATTTCCTAATATCTAGGCGAACAATCGGAAGGCCATAACTTGACAATTTTGTAAATAGTGGGCTTATAACCTCTTAAAAATGGAAATGGTTTTTCTATATTAGAATATATAAAAAAAAAAAATCTCTTCGACAGCAAACAACTTTCTGAGAGAAAAAGGTAAGACTTTTTATAGATTTTTTTATAGATTTTTTAAAATTTTTGTTTACTTTTTTAAATATTCAAAAAGTATACAATTCATTTTGGATTGTTATAAAAGTATAATATCAAATTATATTTAAGGTCTTGTTTGGTGTCATTTTTGTTTTTAATAAACAAACAAAAATATTTCTTTTGTTTTATTTTTTATTTTTTGAATAAAAACATGTTTGGTATCATTTATTTGTTTTTCATTTTTTAAAAGAAAAAATAAAAAAAAATACATTTGGTAATGATAATTTTGATACATATTTTTTAAACAACAAAAAATCATTGACTCGGGGATGTCGATGGATCGATAGATCGAACTCACCATTGATTCTTCAGAACCAAAATCTTGGTCGGGGTCAAGTTCCAGGGTCGGGATCAAGGTTGGGTTCTGGAACTGGCGGGTTCCAAGACTAGGGTTGGAGTTAGGTTTGGTGATTTGGGTAAGGATTAGGTTTCGAGACTAGGATCAGCGTTGGGTTTTGGGACTAGGGTTGGTGTCGAGTTCTAGGACTGGGGTTAGGTTCAGGATTTAGGACTGGAGTCAGGGTCAGGGTCGAGGTCAAGGTCGGGATCGGGGTCGAGGTTAGTGCCAGGGTCAGGGTCAAGGTCAGGGTTGGGTTTCAGGACTAGGGTCAAGGTAAGGGTCGAGATCTAAGATTAAGGTCAAGGTAGGGCTCTAGGACTAGGTCAGCGTAAGGCTCCAAGACTAGGGTCAGGTTCGGGGTTCTAGAACTGCAGGGTCCAGGTCGGGTCGGGTTTTAAAACAGGGGCTGAAGTCAAGGTTGAGTTCCAAGATTAAGGTCGGGATCCAGACTAGGGTCAGATTTTTAGATTAGGTTATGATCGAGATTCAAAATTGGGGTCAGAATCAGGATCTAAGGTCGAGATTAGGATCTAGGACTAGGATTGAGATCCAGGACCAAGGTTGGGATGGGTTAGAGTTGGGGACAGTCTTGAAACCCGACCTCGACCCTAGTCCCGATCCTAAATCTTGGCCCCAAACTTGGTCTTCGAACCTGACCCTAACCCTGACTTTGGTCTTGAAATTGGACCCCTGACCTTAGTCCTAGATGTCGACCCAAACCTTACCCTGATCTCGAAACCCGACCCCAGTCTTGGTCCTAGATCCCAACCTTGGTTGGGCCTCAAAACCTAACCCCGATCCTTGATACCGACCACTAGCCCAAAACCCAACCTAAACCTCGATAACGAAACTTGAACCCTAATATCGAAACCCGACCCTAACCCTGATACGATGTGTCTAGCTGGCTGTCCCGACCTTGACGGTGAGCCTGGTCCACTAGTCCAAACCTGACAATGAATTGGTATGCCGACTCAACCTTAATGGCATGTTCGACTTATTGGCCCAACCCTAATGGCGAGTTTAGTTCTCCAGCCCGACCTTGACTATGAGTTTGGCTCACAAACACAACTTGGAAAGTGAGTCTAATTTGCCAGCTCGACTCCAACGACAAGTCCAACATAATACAGACACAATCCCAATGATGATTGTGACCCACCGACCAACTCCACCCATGTGTCCAACCTGCTATCCTGACCTTGACAACGTGTTTGGCTCGTTGGTCAGACCCTAATGATAAGTCCAGTCCGCTAGTCCAATCTAGTTGCAAGAATGGCTTAACCCTGACAATGAGTCCGCTAAGCCAGTTAGACCCCATGACCAAGTTCGACCAAATCCTAATAATGTGTCCCACTTGCTGTTCTAACCTCCATGGCGAGTTCATCTACCAGCTTGACCTCGACAGTGATCTCGGCTTGTTGGACTAGTGTAAATAGTTGACAACCTTAGTAAATTTTTGATGGACCATAACCTAAATTTTTTGTTTAAAAAAATTTTAGAAACAAGAAATTTTTGTTTTGTGATTTTTTAAAAAAATGATAGCAATTTAGAAAAAACAAAAAACAAAACAAATATGAATTCATGGATTAGAAGAGTTGTATGTGAACATTGGAGAAAAGAAACAATAAAGAGATAGAAAGAGAGTTACTATATCAAGTTTTATAGCATTTCTCATTTTTATTTGTTTGAAATGTTTTTTCAGTTTATGCCCATTGCAATAACTAATAGCTGCCACTGGCCTTCGCGATTCTAACTGGAGGGCATGATAGGGATGGAGTGGTCGATGACTAAAAATTCCTCGAGTCCTGCAAGACCATTTTTCATAAATATTGGTTTAGACGAATTTAAGTGTTCTTCGTTTCAGCCCTTTTAGAGAAACTGATGAACCCAAAAGCGACAAAAAGAAGGAAACATCATAAATTTTAGTATTGCATAAAGTTCAAGATATTTGCTTATATACCGTGTAGGATTAGAATTAAAATGCAAATTTTATTTAGTCTTATGACAAGAAGTTAGAAACATTTTAACTTTTCAGCAAATAAATTGCCCCAAAAAGAAAAAAAAAGGTAAAAAGGAGGTGATCTTAAGTTCAGGTCCTAATTTAAACCATGCATTTTTTTTTTTCAAATTGAACCAGGAGATCACTCATCTTAAACAAGAGCTGATGTAGCCAACTTAAAACATATACGTGATCTCGTACTATGAGTGATACATAGGTCTTTTAAAAAAAAAAAAAAACAAACAAACAAAAGAAACCCTATTGCTAGAGGAGAAATACAAGGAAGAATAAAACTTCAGCAAAGATAGGAAAAACAAAAGCCTCAGTTACAAAAAAAAAAAAAAAAGACAACTCGCTAAAGGCTACTCGAAAGACAGTAGTGGCAGTTCTTGCATTTTCGGAGTGTGAGTAATGGCAGCCGTATTCGAAGTTGATCCTTTAGAAGTGGAGAAAACATCCCAAGGCTCAATGTACTCAGTTCTAACATATTCAGCCTCTTCAGGTTTTTGTTGAACACTATATGCCGCTCTCTCAGGCCTTTGAATCCCCTCCAACACTACTGCAACTTCTTTCATTGTTGGTCGATTCCTTCCATTCAAATTTAAGCAGCTTTGTGCAAGATTAGCAACTACCAAGATCTCTTCTTTTGGGGCATCTTCAAGAACTTGCGGATCAATAATATCAAAGACACTTTCTGCCTCCACTGTCATAACAAAATATGTGGCTAAGTTTTTGCTTTCCTCTGATCTCCTTAAAGATATTGCTTTTTCTCCAGTCAATAACTCTACGAGAACCACCCCAAAACTATAAACGTCGCTCTTTTCTATGAATTGGCTTGATTGGAAATATTCAGGATCCAATTAACCAAATGTGCCATATACTATAGTGGTAAGATGAGTTTGCTCCACCGAAACTGTTCTTGATGTGCCAAAGTCTGCAACTTTTGCTCTATATTTCTCGTCAAGAAGTATATTTGTAGATTTGATGTCTCGATGATAAATTGAAAAAGAGGCCGCCACTAAATGCAAGTAAGAAAGAGCTCCTGAAACTTCTGTTGCAACTCTTAACTGCATTTTCCATGTAAAAGGAAACTCCTGATTTCGCTCATGAATATGTTGGGACAAGGTTCCATTTGAAATGAACTCGTAGACTAGAAGAGGAACTTCTATCTCTAAACAACATCCCAACAATTGAACCACGTTCGATGATTGATTTACGAAAGGATAACAACCTCATTAATGAAGTTTGAGAGTTGGGCTTCATCAACCATTTTAGAATTCTTTATGGCAACAATTTTTCCATCTTCCAAATATTAGTGGGCTGGGCTGGGCTGGACTTGGCCGGTCTAGGTTGGGCCTGGCCCGTCTAGGCCCATAATGGGCTGGCCCATCCAGGCCCACAATAGGCCAGTCCATTGGCCCATCGCGGCCCATGTAAGGCCCATACACGCCCACAAGGGGCTAGCCCACCAAAGGCCCATTGTGGTCCAATTTCATATAAATATATATATATATATATTTAGATATATTTTTCTATGTTCATTCACGGCTGAACATAGCTGAGTATGGTCTTCTCCAGTAAGTCATGTTACCAAACGTATTTTCAAAAAAAAGTTTTCACTTTTGTGGTTAAAAAAAAACCATTTAAATAAATACTACTAAATAGACCCTTAATAAAATATCTTTTCTTAGTCAACAATCAAATTTTGACTATAAAAAAGACAAGAAAAACTTAAGATTAAACAGCTAAAAACTAAGAAAAATCTAAAAGTAATAAAAAAAATTCTAACCAATTCAAAATAAATAATAATAAAAACTCTAACTCCTACATCATGATCCGCCCTCATTCATTATCAGTCGCTTCCTACTCTGCCTCACCACAACCCCTTAAGCCCTCAAACCCGCCATTGCCACGCCCTCCCATTACTAAAGCTCATAAACCCTTCAATGACGTCAAACTTTACAACCAAGGATACGAAAAAAGGGCATTTGTAATTTACATATAGCTTGCCTTCTTTATGGCCTTTCCATGTTCGCTGAAAAAGACTGAATTTAGTTGTGAGTAGTCGGGGATGTGACACCCAAGAATTTATAATGCATTAAATATGTAGTACTCAAGGATTATGTTAAGTAATTGAAGTATAAATTTTGTGAGCTAAAGTTTATGCTCAAAAATTTGTTAAATATTTTAAGAACATAAAAAGCATCACAATACTATTGTCTAAATTTGATTTTTACAAAAAATTCCACAAAAATAAAAACACGATTTTCAAGGTTAAAAATCATGTCGTAGTCTTACATAAGGAAGGAATTATGTGAAAAATTAGCTAGAAAACTTATTTGTTGCAAAATGTGTTTCAATAGATTCCAAAACGAAAATGGTATAAAAGGAAAATACTGTATAGAAATATGAAAAATTATACAATATAAAAATTAAGTAGTGCAAAATTAAACTAGATTGGAATAATGTAGAATAAGGATTGTTCAGGTATTTTGGTCCCCGACCGGAGCTTGGCGGATACCTCGAACGTATTGCTGGAGAGGCTGCTCAGGGAGTCTCTACGCGGATTTCCCTCCCGTGGGGGGAGTGTGTCACCCAAGAGTCGAATCCGTTTCTTGGTACCTAGGACAGGCCCTAAAACCCTCTTATTCAAGAGAAAATGGGTTCGACTTGGTACCTGGGACAGGCCCTAAAACCCTTTTATTCAAGAGGAAATGGGTTCGACTCTTGGGGGACGCGCTCCTCCAGCGGGAGGCAAATCTATGTAGAGGCTCCCCGAACAGCCTTTCCGGCAATCTGTTCGAGGTACCCGCTAGGCTCCGGTCGGGGACCAAAATACCTCAACATAAAAACGCGTGTTTGGGTGAGGTACTCGACCTGAGTTAGGCCCAGGGTGGACCCTACTACGTATTATTAGTCCGAGAGGGCCCCTGTTCAGGGAGAGACCCGGCTCAAATTTTTGTTTGCCTCTAGTGAAGAAGCACGTCCTTCAAAAGTTGAACCCATTTCCTCCTAAATAAGAGAGTCTTAGGCCCTATCCTATGTACCAATCCAACCAACTGTTGAGGGTGAGCTTAGCGCCACCACCGAGGAGCCGTACCCTGGGTGGTCGGCCAAAACAGCTCGGCAAAGCTACGAGGAGGATACTACTTATCCCGATGAGCCTGGGTCTTTTTTTTGAGGTGCTTCTTAGGGTCTCCAGGGACATGCCTCAGTAGGTTGCCTCCTCGGATTGAGAATCAGCTCGGGTCGGACACTTCTCATTTGAAAGTGGGCTACTACTTGCCATCCCTAGCCAATAGATGGCAAACAACTCGCCGTCGGATGAGAAGCAATCCACCAGCGGAGGGAGGAGACACTTGTCCCCGACCATCTAACACGCCTTGATGTGACACTCGGGTTGTGGGCAAAACCCACCTAACACTCGATCCAAGTGGTAGCTTATAAATAGGATGCATTTATTGCATCCTGGCATGCATGCTCCTTCCCACCTAACAAGTTCCCATTCTTTGCCGGGAAACCCCTGCCTTGAGCATTGGAGAGCCCTTGTCTATTGATTGACTTCTTTCTCTTGACTCCGGAGTGTCCCTCCTCTTGTTGTAGGATTACTTGACCAGGCAGAGACGAACGAGGACGAGCTGAGCACCATGTGCAGCTGCATAAGGTGTTGATCCGACGCCGAACTCCGGTGAGCATCAACAAGGATTATACTATAAAAGATAATGTAGTGTAGAAATTCTATGCAGTATAAAAATTATACTACAAAAGTAAATGCAGTGTAAGAATTAGATTGTATAAAGCTAAGTAGTATAGGAATTATATTGTGTGGAGAAAGTGGATCAGTATAGAATGCTATGTAAACTTATAACAATATAGAAAATATACTAGTAATATAAGAAAAATATAATGCAGGTTAAATTTACACAGTGTAAAAGGTTATAGACCAAAATGCCACCAAAAGGTGAAAAATTTGCCATCTCTCCCCTATGGTAAGTCCGGTTCCTTATGTGGTGGGGTCAAGTTATTTATTTCAAATTAGCACCCGAATTAAGTAAAATTGTAAGCAAGTCCTTAAGTGATAAGTAGAAGACTTTTCGCCATCATTTTTCATGCATAATATGCAAAAATAAGCAATCTTTCTCTCCAAGAAATCCAACCCTAGCTCCCCTAATTTCATCTCAATATTTCTCAAAAATATAACCTCAAATGAAGCTTTGGATCAAGTTTAAGTGTTCTAGTGTAAGATTGGTGCTTTTAAAGGTAAAAATCTCAATTTTACCTATTGTGTTTATGAGGTTTTATTCATGGTTTTAGATGATATTTTAGATGATATTTTTATGGGATATGTTGTGATTGTTGTCAAAGGTTTAGAGAAGCTTTCAAGCATCATAGTAGAGGAGTAAAAGACTTGGTAAAGCTTGGGTAAATCTCTAAACTTTAGACTTGTAAGTTTATGTTTTAAACATGCATACCAAGTGTTTGTTATAAGTTATGGACAATGGCATGTAATATAAACACTATGGTATGATTATTTAGTATTTTTAATGTGTGATGATGAGATTGATAAGATGAAAACTAGTGTTTTAAGCTTAAAAGGAAAAAGTTATCACAATCTTTGTCATAACACAAAGTTAGACACACTTAAGGTGTTTAAAAAAAAAAGTTTTGGACCATAGCATGTTGAATAGATCTTGTGGCATGTTATTTAGAGTCTTAAATGCCTAAAAATAAGACGAAAAAATGTCAAGATTTTGTGTTTTGGGCCAAAACCATAAAACCATGTAAAACTAGATTTTCACTATGCAAAGTTGGTTTTCTACACTGCTATAAGAAAGTGAGTAGCCATAGGTTTTAAAGTTTAAAAGAATGTGAGAACTTTCTAAGAAAAGCACGTTCAGGGCAAAAACTTAAGATTTTCATATACAGATCAAAACTGTAAAATTTTGATAAAACATATTTTATCGAAGGAAAATCGATGTTTTGTTTTCCGCAGCATTACAAGAAGTAAAGAAATGTAAGTTTTGATTTAAATGGGTTCCGAAAGTTTTCTAATATCCGTCAATGGAAAAATTATCATTTTTCACAAAAAGGGCCAAAACGGACCTTGAAACGTCCGAATTAGAAAAACGCTCCTTAGTAGGAATTTTTTCGTAACCCACTAGTTACAAGATAGTACAGAAACATGAGAAATTTAGTAAAGTTACGAGGCTTATGAAAAACTCGTTAAGGGTAAAGTCGTTATTTTAAGAAAATTGCCAAAACGAACTTGATCCCTTGGAATTAGCTAAATGCCTTAGATAGAAAGTGATTTGTATCGTGTTAAGTAATGAAATTGTTAAGTAAGATGAGAAGTTTGACTAAAGAATGTTTAAATTAAGTAATAGAGAAATGAACCGATAAAAACGAGGTTAAGCAAAAAGAATGGACGGTTAATGTTTAAGTTCCATTATCGATTGAATAAGTCAATAATGAGAAAAGATTAGCTAATAATCGGGTGTCATTTAAAACAAGACACAAAAGTCGACCAATAAAAGGAAAAAAGAATGAAAAGAGAATGCTAGAGCTATGTTTAGGTAAGTTTCAAACCTCATCTATAGAATGAAGAAAATGATTTTCAATGCTTAAAATATGTTTAAAATATGTTTGCATTTGTTATGCAAAATGCTTTAAAAGCTCAAGTTATGATTTGCAATATGATTGCACATGTTATGTTTAATGTTTAAGTATTAAGTCATGGCATATAATATGTTAACATATTATATGCTCACTAAAGTTTACAAGAAGGAAAATTAATGATGATAATTAAAGTGTCGTACCAGCTTCCTTGATGTAAGATGTACAACTGTTGTTAAAGTTGTGATCTCGTTGCTTCATGGTCCTAAGTCTCCCACAAGGGAAGCATTATGTTAAATTAAAATCGATCTCATAATTAATGATATTGGTGCGAACACTTAAGCTCATACTTTCAAGTAAGATAAGAACGATGATAAAAAGTTTAAGTAAGTTATAAATGACAATAAGAATTTCATAATTAGATGTTTATAAATGAGCATAAATGAAATCATGCATAATGATATTATTTGCATTCCTTTTCATGGTATGTTTATGCGATATGTTTATGAAAAACAATTTAAGAAATATTTATGAAAAACATTTTATGAAAATTGTTTAAAAGCAATGTTTTATGATGAATGTTTTTAATGTTTTGTGAGATTATGTTTGAACTTACTACACGAAAGCTCATTACAAGTTCCTTCATGCTATAAGTAGTTCTACGAGAGATCAGTATAACTGGTTAAGGAGCTTGGTGTTGCGGTGGACATATCGAGGTTAGGTATGAATAACACTACGGTAGTTTTCTACTGCTTAACGAAAATGTTTTTCGCTATTTGAAATAGTGTTTTAAAAGATTTAGGAAAGAAAATATTTAAAGAAATGTCTTATATGAAAACGAGTTTGAAATGTTATATCAAAAACATTTTCAAAAATTTATTTTATTAAAGATTTTAAATGACCGCAAAGTTACGTTTGAAACTCATGTTTCAATTTCTATTACAACAAAAGTTGCAATAATTTCAAATATGTTATCAAGAAAAAAAAAATTACCTAGAATTTCCCTTACTGGTAAGTAAGATCAAGTTAAGATAGTAATGTTTCAGCAAGCTAAGTAACGGCTCGAAAAGAAGGGCTGTTACAGGGAAGGAGGTAACGGGGTGAAGGCATGAGTAGAGGCGCAATAAAGTAAGTCATGGTCATATGACAAGAGGAATAGGTATTAGGACATGTGCCTCAAAAAGCATATTTTGTATCTATTATGCGACAATATCTTGTAATTTATATTTCCTAATTGGATTAGATTTGACTTCTTAAAAGTTAGAATGTGATATTAAAAATTTTTCGCCATATACTTTTTAAGCAAATGATATGCGGCGTAGTTACAGTGAGATTGTTGCCACATGCCCACTCCCTCTATTGGAGAGAGTGGATCTCCATTGTAAGCGATTGGAAATGTTTCCCAATTCAAATTAAACCCTACCAAATAAATAGGCTGTTGCTAGTCCATCGCTAGGTTAGATCGTTTCTGGCCTCCAAAGGTTATTTGCTCACCTTTAGTGCTTCACATATTTATAGCCAAACAGGATTGGAATGAAATTGAAGATCCGAGACTCTGTTCTTAAAAGGTTCAAGAATTCGAAAAGATTCAAAGTTGCCAACATTGTGCTTGCCTCCAGAAGAAAGATTGAAAAGTTTGAAAATGTTGTATGTAAATTTATATGAATGCCATTTTTAATGTGACGGGCTTAAATTGTTTTGAAAAAAAAAAATCATTATGGTATGTTTTACAAAATTTTTGCATCAACAATGGGTTAAGGCAGATCTAGGGTGTTTGGTAAAATTAGTTAGAACAAACTTCTTAATTTTAAACATTGTAGTATTTAAGAACTTTATACTGTAATAACTTTTGCCTTTTTACTGTAGCATGTGAGAGCTTTACACTATTTTTTAACTAAACAATTGATTCTAATCAACTTTGCTAAACACCCTATTTGATGGCTTAAAGAGAAGGGGGTGGTCACCACATTAGGGCGTAGGGGAAGGCGAGGACCATCACATCTTTTGTGGGGGGGTGGGGGGTGGTTTAGTTTTAGTTTATTTTTGTTTGTTTCTATTTTTTATACTCTTCTTTCCTTTTTAAGGGTATTTGGGTAACTTGATTGGTCAAGGTTTATTGCTAACAAAGACAGGATATACATTTACCAAGTAATTTGAATATTGAAAACGGTGAGTATAATTTCTTAATAACTCTAAATTGCATGGTAAAAAAGGTAAATATAAAAATGCTTTTTTTTTTTTTCCTTTGTGTATGTGTGTGTGGTGGGAAGGCTAAGATTTTCTATCACCAAATGTTAAAGACAGATTTTTGTCACTGGCTGAAATCGACAAACACATTCATTGCAGGTAAATGTAATATTTTCTTGATGTTTTGTTATGAAATTCTTTTTGTCTTTTTTTAATTATCTAAATTCTCTTTTTTAATACATAATTTTCAAGAGGTTTTGCCCTTTTGCTATACACTAATTCATCCATTTATTTTTTCCCTAATATTTTATTTTTTAAAAAGATTAGAAACTGTCAATAGGTAGTACTGTGAGGGGCCTTCTTCCTTGCATTTCAAGTGAGCATGACTTGAGCTTAGTCTGTGGTGGGCCTGGACTCTGCTTGAGCCAAAAATTGCATATTGGGGAAAAGGATGTCACCAGCCAACGATTTCACCAAATCAAACACACATGCTTTTTGCAGGAAAATGCTTTGGAATGTCCCGTGCTCAACAACTAAGCCAAAAGGTTGTCATGTCAAGTCAACTTGGACATAACTTCTCTAATTGGTTAGTATCGTTCACAGCTAATATTCGAGCTACTACTGTATTAAAATACCCATGGTCTAAAATACCGTAATATGTAAACGTTGTATAATAACTTTTTTGCTCTTTTTTTTAATATATGAGAGCTGTACATCATTTAGTAACTACTTTTATGATTTTAACCATTATTATCAAACATCTTAAAAATGAAACTTCTTATTTTCACATTGAACACTAATTTTTTTGGCTGGTTTTTACAACACTATATTAATATAAAATTCCCCTAAACAAAATTGTTATTATAAAACAAATAAAAAAAAAGGACAAATCAAGTCTCAAATTGGCATGTGAGTGCAGGTTACACTATTAACAAGTACTCTACTATTTTTTTTTTCTCATGATTGTCCTGAGCTCTCTTCCCAACACCCCTAAAAAGGAAAACCCACCTTTTTTTTCCTCATACATTTACACATATTCTATCTTTGTCAAAGCATCATTAGGGTCAAGCATTTTTTTCAGTAAAGTTATTAGGGTCAAGCATATTACATAATTACTCTCCCCTTAATCAAGTAACACTTGTATGGTTTCAAATTAATTAATAAATAAAGCTCTACCCCATGATAAAGTTGTCACCTAAGAAAGAGAAATTATTGGTCAATGCAAAGGGATTTTTTTTTTTTTTTGGGCTAAGGACAATGTGAAGGATTTAGATCTCTTAACTAAATTAGCTTAGATATTTTTCCATTAAGGAACTTTGCCATCAACTGACTTTAAGAAGTAAATTAAGGATTTCATTTTTTTTTTTTTTCATTTCATGTTTTCAATTAGCATAGAGATGCTTGTCCCATTAACTTGTGGACCCACTAGTACCTCCAATATGTGGGACCATGGCAGCAATGAAGTGTTACAGAATGTCAGAGGTGGGAACACTAAAGGCCCGCAAGAGGTAACCGGAGAAAGCAAAAGTGAGGCTCTGATTGATTTCCCATTCCTTCGAAGATTTTTCAATTTTTTTTTTCATCAAATTCCCTCTCTTATTCATTCAATTCAAGCCATCTCTCTCTTGTTCCTTTCTAAACAACCCCTACTTACACGTAAAATAAGAAAACACAAAAAAAACTTTCAAACTTTTTTAAACGTTTCAAACACAAAAGCAAAACAAAAACAGATTTTGAAAAACTCCATATTGAGATAGATAGAAAAAACAAACAAGAAGAGAATCACATAACTCACAATAACGCCGACGATTACGGACACGGCACGATGACACAATACGAAAATGACACGAGATAAACAGGTTTAGACCGCACGTTTATTAATTGGACCATAAATGGGTTGCAACGAATAACACGATAATAAATGGGCTAGATTCGTGCTAACACGTCTAACATGCCTTAACACGTTTAATTAAACGGACCGTAAACGTGTCGACACGGCACGACACGATTCGCCTACTTATAATATATTTACACTTAAAAATAAAAATATTTGAAATATTTGTAGTAGGTTAGTATTAATTAGATAGTGTTTTTGTTAATTTTCTTTATTGGTTTTTTTTTTTTATTTTTTTTTAAATTTTTAAATTTTTAGTTAACTGGGCCATAAACGTGCCATATGTGTATTGTCATCGTGTCAACTCGTCACAGCCCGTTTAATAATTGTGTAAATCGTGTCATGTTGTTTTACACATGCCATAGGTAGGTCGTGTTTGTGTTTGTATTTTTGACACGTTTATTAATCATAACATATTTATGTTCAACCTAAATGTATCGTGCTGTAAACTTATCAATACAAACACGAATTTTGCCAACCCTAACTCACAAGACCCCCTCCATCTCTTTCTCTCTTTCCTATTAGTCAACAACCACCCAACCAAAAAAAACACTAAAAAATAAAAATAGAAAAACGGGGACAAATCTCAAAAATTAAAACTAAAAGAAAACTAATCTCCATGAGCTCTCTCATTGGTTGCGTTAAGACGGGCCCCAATCTTTTGTTCTTGCCAGCCTATATTCCCTCCCATGTACCTCCTCAGAGATTATTGGAGAAACAAACAAGAAAAAAGAAATTTTTTCTTCAAATTTTTAAAAATATTTTAACACATTTTTTAAGATAAAAAATTTTAAAAGCATTTTTAATATAATTTTTAAAAAATTTTTATTTTTTAAAATAAAAATATTTCTATCTTTTTTAAAAATAATACTGGTTGATCTCAAAGTATGAGCAAAACTAAAAGTTCACAAACAAAAAACAAAAAACAAAAAACGATCAAGCTTATTTAACACAATAAAGCTATAACTTTTATTAACAAAATGGTAAGACCTACGTGCTACTAGCTACTAGGCATGAAAACAATTTTTCCTTTTCAGCCAGCCAGTCAAGAGCCAACCATTCCATTTTATTTCCAATTTTCCATCTCCATTTTCATATTTTTGTTTCTCTCCAAAAGAAAAGAAAAAAAGAAACTCGTACAAAAAATGTACAAAATCTTAGTGGTTGTAGTACTTACTAGTTTACGTGCGTTAGCCGTTGATCTCGCTGTTGAGAAGTAAGAAGCGCATTATAACCCAACCCCCTCTTATCCGCCATCTCCCGCGATTGCCGCCCTACTGTAGAGAGAGAAACAGATAGACCTGAAAACGAAAAAATGGGAAATGTTTTTTTAGAGAGAGAGAGATAGAGAGAGAAAGTGTGTACATGAAAGTTAAATAGAAAGATAGAAATGTTATAAAGAGAGTTTTAGACAACACTGAAGCAATTTTCCATCTTTGTATATTTGGTGTTCATTCAAGAGAGTAGACTTTCAAGTACTAGTATAAAAAACAAACCCCATTTCCCATTTCTCTCTGATTCTCTCGATTCGAGAGAGAGATAGAGAGAGGGAGAGAATAAATCTGAGAATTCCCCAACCCGGGTTTTGGCTCGTTTCCCGATTTGGGTCGGACCGGGTCAGCTCCGAAACTCCGGGTTTTATGGTTTCGCCAAAACCGCCATTGGAATGGGTTGCGTGAGCTCCAAGCAAGCCGTTTCCGTGACGCCGGCGTTCGACCTCTCGGGGGCCCTCAGAGACGGCGATAATGGGAATTCGGGTCGCAGCCGGGTCGGGTCGATGGACTCGGATAAGAGGAGCGGCGGCGGCGTTGGCGTTGTCGGGTCGGGGAGGAAGAAGGGGAAGGGGAAGGGTGAGTTGGTGAGCGAGTTGGGTGAGTCGGGAAGAACGAGTTCGAATTGTGGTGGTAATGGTGGTGGGGAGTCGTTGAGCTTTAGGTTGGGGAACCTGCAGAAGTACGTAGAGGGAGAGCAGGTGGCAGCGGGATGGCCGGCGTGGCTCAGCGCCGTTGCCGGAGAGGCCATTCAAGGTTGGGTCCCACTTCGAGCAGACGCATTTGAGAAGCTTGAGAAGGTTCCATTTTTTTCTATATTATATATATATATATATATATATATATTTAAGTATAATTAGTCAATTTAGCACGAAGTTTTTGTTTTCTTTTTTTGAACAACGAAGTTTATGTTTTTGGTTGATAATAATGCTTTCCATCGCTACGTTTTTTTTTTGGTTGATCGTTTTAATGATTGGTTTTCTGTTTTATTTATGCTTTGTTTTTTTCCTTATCCAAAAAAAAAAAAGGAAATTGTAGTCTAAAGTTTATGTTTTGGTTTATATGATTTTTTCTTTTTTTTTTTTTGAGGGATTGGTTTATATGATTTGCATTGTTAGTATTTTTTTTTTCTTTTGTTGTATCTTTTTTATGGAAACAAAAAAAAAAAAAAAAGGAATTTGAAAAACAGTTGCGCTGGAGGGTTGCAAAATGAGCTCAAGTTTTTTTTTTTTAATTATTATTATCATTATTTTTTACTATTGTTGTTTGTGATGAGACACAATTCTTAATTTTTAGTCATGGGAAGTGGAAAAGATGAGAAATTGAGCTGCTTTAAAGCGAAAAGATGAGAATTTAATGAAAGTTAGAAGAGAATTTGCCTCTGTTGTTGAAAAGCTTTTTTTGGAATGTGCAAGCTTCTTTTTTGCTAATTCTGTTGTGAACTTTACTGTTGTGTTAACTAAATTGTTCTTGGTTCTGATTCTCCTGTGAAAAGTTCCTTTTTGTTGGGAAAAAAAAAGTTCCAAAACATTCTCAGCTTTCTTTGCTTATAGAGGCTGTGTACTTCAATCTACCATGACTTTTCAAAAGCAGTGTTTCTTGACTTCATTACTTAGTATGTAGTTCTCTTTTTTGCTCATAGATGCTTCTATCTCATTTGACATTTTAAGTGCTTAATTGATTGTGATTGTTTATGTTCCATCAAGATAATAGTCAATTCTTTCTGTTTTCACCATTTTCCCCCTCTTATATGACCTCTAAAATTTCCAACTACTTGAAACAGATTGGACAAGGTACATATAGTACTGTATTCCGGGCGAGAGACCTTGAGACCGGGAGGATAGTTGCTCTGAAGAAGGTGCGGTTTGACAATTTTGAGCCCGAGAGTGTAAGGTTTATGGCGCGGGAAATCATGATTCTTCGCAGGCTTGATCATCCAAATGTAATTAAATTGGAGGGCTTGATCACTTCTAGACTATCATGTAGCTTATACCTTGTGTTTGAGTATATGGAACATGATATTACTGGACTCTTATCTTGCCCTGATATTAAGTTCAGTGAATCACAGGTAATGCTAAGACATAAGATTCTGAAAGATACATAATTGTAGTTTTTCTTTTTTAGCCTCTGCATTGAAATTCTCAGGTTTGATTACACTTTTGCAGATTAAATGTTACATGAAGCAATTGTTATCTGGACTCGAGCATTGTCATGCGCGAGGAGTAATGCACCGGGACATAAAGGGCTCGAATCTTTTGGTGGGCAACAATGGGATTTTGAAGGTGGCAGATTTTGGATTGGCAAACTTCTGTAATTTCGGGCAAAGGCAACCCCTGACAAGTCGCGTCGTGACGCTATGGTACCGTCCTCCTGAGCTTCTGTTGGGTTCAACAGATTATGGAGCTGCTGTAGATCTCTGGAGTGTTGGGTGTGTATTTGCTGAACTACTCATGGGGAAACCTATTCTTCAAGGGAGAACAGAGGTGATCCCCTTTCTTAATTAGAAACAACCTTTTATTTTTTGGTTTTTTTTCTTTTTTTCACTTTTCTTGATAAAGTTATTTTGGAAACGGTCTGAAAATAGCGTTTGCTTGTGGTCTCGTTTTGGAAACGGAAACAAATATCTGAAAACAAGGCCAATTTTATCAAGGGAATTGGAAAGCAATTGAAAGTTGTTTTCCCTTTTCCATTACACTGGACACAGTTTCGGGAAACATAACCGAACTTAGTGTGTCACCTTTTGCTTTACTTAAAATAATCTCTCTGATTCCATAAGAAAAAAAAATAATATCTCTGATTATGAAGTTCACATATAAAAAGCAAAGAAAGTAATGGGAAATATACTAAACCAGCAGAAACAATTTCTTGCCATTTTTGCATCCTTGTCCTCTCCAAAATGTCTTTAAATTTCACTTCTAATAGGTTGCTTTGG
The DNA here is from genome assembly GCA_025403435.1 of Artocarpus heterophyllus. NCBI lineage: Eukaryota > Viridiplantae > Streptophyta > Magnoliopsida > Rosales > Moraceae > Artocarpus > Artocarpus heterophyllus. Next base: position 13,444,838 of record CM046345.1, on the reverse strand, counting down.
CTTCTCTGGTTAGAATTATGGTGGTTTTTTTTTTATTTTTTTATTTGTCTTCTCACAGGTTGAACAATTACACAAGATTTTCAAGCTTTGTGGCTCCCCACCAGATGAATACTGGAAAAAGTCCAAACTTCCCCATGCAACTCTTTTCAAACCACAGCAACCTTATGATAGTTGTCTACAACAGACTTTTAAAGATTTGCCCGCAACAAACGTGAACCTTCTTGAGACACTTCTTTCTGTCGAACCATACAAACGTGGGACCGCCACCTCAGCTCTTGCATCTGAGGTAATTAAGCAGCTACATTGTATTTTTTTTTTGGTTTTGCTTGTTGCTTGCGACAATGAAATTTGTTTCATGTAGCCGCACAGGACTGATTATGTTTCGTCCTTAGTGTTTATTTTTGTTAATGCGGCATCTTTCTGTGTCACTTTCAGTATTTCTCGACAAAGCCTTATGCATGTGATCCGTCAAGCTTGCCGGTGTATCCCCCTAGCAAAGAGATCGATGCTAAAAACCGGGAGGAGGCAAAGAGGTGTGAATTCTATTTTTATATTATAAATCCTTGTTTTGTAGAGTTCTCATCCAATATCAACTTAAATAAATTTATAAATAAAATAATTGGTTTGGATAATATTCTATATCCAGTTTGAGGAAATCAAAATTTGGAGCATCTAGACTGAGGAAGAATCTGTTAGTATGTTTGTGTTCTAATTTTGTACTATGATTTAATTTATCAAGGAACTGAAGTTGAGGTTAATGTTGTATATATATTTGTAAAACAAAAAAAAAAAAAAGAGAAAGAAAAAAAATAAACCACACACACAATTGCTAGAAGTGATGATGAACACATTCAATTTAATACACTCGGATTAGTACTGATACCTTGTACACAGGCTTTATAGCTCAATGCACTCATAGAATAATTCCTATATTTTCCTGGTTTATCTGTTATATTAAGCATTCACAAAGTTCTTTTTGATAAGCTGTTGATTATACCCTTACTGAAATATCAGAAAGAAGAGCAGTGGGAGAGTTCGTAGGCCCGAAACAAGAAAGTCAACAAGAAAACCCCTTGGAATCAGCAAATTGGCACCAGCAGAGGTCTCTTTCGTCATCCGCAAAAGTTAAAGTTTAAATGCTAGAGTTACTAAAGGAAGCTAGTTCCTAATGATCAGTTCAAACTTTTCCTTGCAGGACTTGGCAGCCCAAACACAAGACTCACGTAAAAGCAATGGTTATCATCTACGTGTTCACAGAGAAGAAAATGGCATCCCATCCGGGGATGTCGCAAAACCATCAACTGATAAAGAAGAGGAGGCCTCACATGTAAAGAATGCATCTCAAGGAGACATTCCGTTTTCAGGGCCCATTACAGGTTTCCACGTCAAGTGGATTTGCATGGGCTAAAAGACAAAAAGACGACGCGCCCATAAGATCCCACACTCGGTCCATATCAAGAGGGCACATTTTTAATCCAGTAGAACCTTCTGTTGCAGTGCTTGGAAATAATAATTTTGATTTGAAAAGGCACGAGAATGGAGATGTTTTGCACAGGGGAAGGACCGAGTCTAGAGGCCACGATTCATACGAGATTGCTAAGCTTGCTATTCAGAATCAATGGGGCAAGTTTGAGCGTCCAGATTCTTTTGATGCTTCTGATGTGTATCACTCTCAGGAATTGTCTTTGGCACTTTACCAGAGGGAGGGATTGGGAGCTACTAGAAGTGATCTGGTAAGTATGTAACTGAAGAAACAAATATGACACTGACTTTTAACTTTTAATACTTAAGGGTGTGTTTACTAAATTGTAAAGAAATGTAATAACAAAGGTAATAGGATTGGAAAGGAAAGTAAAGAAATCATGATGGGCATTATTAATTCCCTTTTAAATGTTTACTAAAAACTTTTATGGTGGAATCAAGAATGAGAAACATTCCAATTCTCTCTAGTGTTTAGTAAACTTAGGAATAGGAATTATATCAATTTAATTACTGAATTGTCCTTTTACATAATCAGATAGTCATTGGCTTATAACATTGAAGTATTGAGCTTCTTAAGCATTTATTAGTAACTTTGGCATTCATTCTGTTTTCGTGAGAATCAATACCAACGACCAGAAAGATTGGCATTTCTGCTCCTCATTTTTTTATTGCATTTGGCCCACAAGTTCTGATTTTGTAAGTAAACAGATAGTTAAATAGTCATTGGCTCATGACATTTGTTCCTAGTTCTCCCTTTACCTTTCATGCGAAGTAAACGCTTCTAAAATCTAAACTTTAGTCTTATAGTTCGAACAAATTTTTCGGTAATTTGTAATAATATCAATATTAGATATTTTAGAATATTCAATTTTCTATTAAATTTTTAAAATTGTAAAATTCTAATATACGTATACTAACAAAGTAGACTGTTGGTGTAATCTCAAACCGTTTATCAGATGTCTACAAACCTTGTAACTATCAGATGTATCTTTTTTTCTTTTTCTTTTTCTTTTTCTTTTTTTCTTTACCTTCAACTTTGTATGCATTTTAAAGGGAGAAAAAAAATAATGCAGAGGGGGAAAAACAAGAGCAGTCCTTAAACAATGTAAAACAAACGAACCAAAAGTTGGGGGGAAAATATATTGAATTGGTTGTGCAGTTCACTGAATTTGTTGATTTAAAAGATGTCTCAAACTCTGGTGTACCTTCAAAAGACTCAATTCAAAACTCTGCTGTATATTCACCCGAGAAATGGCTGATCAATTTATCTCCTTCTGGGTATTTAAAGGCAATTGCAACATATTATAGATGGACTTAATTCATAATTTGATCGTCGCAAATGAATTTGCTCAAGCGTCTGTCATTGACACTAGTATTCATTTATGAATGAATAAGCTCTTCACGTGTGGTAGGTGTGGGTAGAATTTTTGATTTGAAATTATGGAACTGATTGAACATAATTTGATGATGTAAGTCCTATTATACAAGTTTAAGATGCTAGTCTCAAAGGTACAATTACATTTAATACATCCTTCAATGGATTAGTCAATATTTATATATGACAATGGACCTGACAAAATAATTTGTGTTTATGATGAGTATGTTGAGTTGATCACATTAATTGAAACTTGGACTTGTGTGTGTGTTTCTCGTTACTGTATCTTGATATTGGTTTTAACTAACTTTTAATGTTTGTGACAGGGCTTTCAGGATCAAGGAGAGAAAGTGGAATTTTCTGGACCCTTGTTGTCCCAATCAAACAGAATCGACGAACTCTTAGAGAGACACGAGCGCCAGATAAGAAGGGCAGTGAGAAAATCATGGTTCCATAGAGGTATTATAACTAGCCATAAGTTTCGTCATTAAAGGCAAATACCACTTTCATATTATGGTAGTGACACGCCATGCCAAAGGATTGACAAGAAAGAAGGCCTTTAGAAAGGGGGGAAAAAAGTGTTGGTACACTACAAACCAACCTGAATTCTGCCTCTCATCGCAAATACCCTCATCTGATTTTCACCTAGCCTAATGAACTGGCGCGTTGTTAGTCAAAATTCCTTTTGCTGCTTCCATATGCTCTAGATTTTTTGTGCCAAACCAGCATTACGTTTCTCTAATGTACCCTCTTTGTTTCCTTTGTTTCTTATTTTAGCCATCTTTTATACAAAATTCTTTGGTAAGCCATACTCTCCGAGTCTTAGCACTTGTTGCTGTTACCATGTTGCTGAGATTATTTTGATTGATTTGAGAATTGTGGTCACTGCCAACACCTAAGTGATAAATGACTAAGGTGTGATATCAATTGGGTGAGAGGCATTTGTTTCTTTTTTTCAATCATAGCATGGCTCATACTTATCTGAGGCTTTTATTCAGCACTTTGATGTTTATCATTAATTCCTTTGACTTTGAGAATTCTTCTTTTCCCATGTGCGTAATAATGGCAAGAAACATCAAAAAAAAGTTGAGGTTGAGAAAAGTAATGTAAAGGGAACCTGCTATCATTTTTACCCCACAATTATTCATTTTTTACCCTGTCCAACTCTCATAAAAGAAATATCTTGGGCTCATTCATATGGACAATTAGGGCTTTGGATATCAATGTTTCGTTTGGAGAATTTATTGGAACATACGTTTTAAGTTTAAGAACTATAGCATGTGAGTGCTTTACATTGTGGTAACTTTTTACTTTTTATTATAGCTGTTGAAAGCTTTACACTGTCCAGAGTTATAACTAATGAGTTAGAAATAATGTTCCAAACACTCTAGAAAAAGATCCCTATTGTTTAGGCTTTGGTTCAGTTTTAATTAAAGTATTTGATAGAGAATAACATAGAAGTAAATAGCATTTTTGAAGTTTTTATCTATCTGTTATTCCAAGTTTTACCCTTTGATTTTGTTTTCCTTTCTCAGTCCTTTTCACTTTCTTTATTATTATTATTTTTTTTTTCAATTTACCCCCAAAGTTTCTGCCAACAATTTTACTGCTTTAGCAACGTAATCTGGATTAACATCAGAACTGCTATTTACAAATTTGGCCCCAAATTTCTGCCATTAATTTTTATTCCCCCCCCCCCCCCCTTGAACTAGGCCATTTCCCTCTATCTCCCTTTTAATTAATCCCAAGCTCAAGGTCCTAGTTCTAAACTTAGTTATTATTAGAATGAACTTCATGGCTAATACTGTTCTTTCTTTTAACAATTTCAGGTAAGAAAGTAGGAAAGTAATTTGTTTGACATGCTTGATTTCTGAGGACCTTGGGAGAAGAAGCGGCTTCTCTAACAGTGTTCATTCCTACTCGACGAATCGATTCCCGGGATCGTCTCCAGACCGGCTGCTATCTCCAGCAGACGTTGAAACTAATAGCCAGTTGACAATGTGAGAACCTCAAAGCATAAACGCAGTGAAGAGGAGACATCAAGAAGCAACAACAATAACACAGTGAAATGTCATCTTCAAATCACATAGTTTGAAGTCCTGGGAAGAGAAACCAAGAATAGTAGAGTTATAATTTAATGATGAGAAATTTCTTTCTCCTATCTAGGATTTTGATAATTTCCCTTTCTCTTTTTTCACATTTCATTGTCTATTGAGGTGTCCAGTACCAGCCGGCAATGTACAGATCAATGGTGATTAAATTGTGAGAAAAAAGGAAAAAAAAAAAAAAAAGCCTTGTATATGTACTCTTTAAGGTTTCATATAAATTAATACATCAGGATTTTCCTCATCATTTCTTCTGCTTCTTTGAACTTTCTTGGGCATTTTGAGTCCCCTTTAAAGAGCATTTATATTGACCTGTTCAGAAGTGTTTCTTGTTTCTTTTGGCATCCTATCTCAGACTGATTAGACCACAAATAAAAAGGAAAAATAGATTGCAAATGAATTTACCTTACCTCTAGTAAAATAGTGATTTACTAACCTTCAAAAAGAAGTAATTCACTAGAGCATACTAGTTATTTATTTTTAGTAAATTAATATCTACTGAAAAATACGCATAGATCAAGCGAGAAAGTGGTGAATGCTTTTAATTTTTTTGAAATAAATAGCATGTTTTAAAATAATGATATCCCGATTTATGGTTTATTATAGATTAAACAATATGAATTAGTAATTGACCGATATCAATTAATGATCTACTGATTTATCAGTGATACACAATTGGTGTATCTATGGTTTATCACTGATTAATCGCTACAAAAATACGACCATTGCCTTAGAGTTTGGTTATTTGTTAAAAACGTGGGCAAAACTATGCATCCACCTAAGTTTTTCAAATATTATTATTTCCATCCGAAAATGTAATTACACATAACTCAACAACCATATGAGAAACATACATTTTCATCATGTAAACTCTTTCATTTTACAATATACCTATTACTATACTAGTTCATGTCGTCTATACATATATATATATACACACACCATACATACAAGGAGAGGTTTACATATCTTCTCAGCACACCGTGAAGCCAATTGGTTGAAATGGCTGCATCCAAAAAAGAGAATAACAAAGTGAAAATATATACCTTTACTACTCTTTTAAGTCGAAGTTGTAGCATTCCACTTGGTCGGATAGAGAACTAGACAAGCTCTTTTGGATGGTCGGATAGAGGACATATGTAGGAAAAAATAGCTATAATAGTCGTTTTTATATTTTAGCGTTATTAATTTATTATTTTTGTTTAATATGTCGTTTTCTTCCTGTTAAAGTGATAAAATTACTTTATTACCAAATTGTAATGGAGGACTATAATATTGATATTGAATAAAAAGATCCGAGCGTTTTCACTTCAATTTGGAGATTTTCCAACTTGTTGGCCTTTTTGGATGGATTTAAAATGCGCCATCCGGATTAAGCCGATAAAATCTATCATACTCAATTCTGCTCCATCAACTCACCTTGAAATTGAAAGCTGTGGAAATATTCTGAATTCTATCTATGCATATGTTGTGCTACGGATGTAGATTCTTCAGCTCCAAGAGTCTTGACCACCTCTTGTCAATATGATCAGATTTTGGTCCATCATCATCTACCAAAAAAAAAATAAAATTGATATTAGTTTTAAGAAAGCAGGAGTAAATGTGAATAGAGTTTTTAATTGGTGGGTCCAGAGAAAAGACATGTAACCAATAATTAACATGAGCAAAAAAAGGAAAGACAAAAGAACTAAGGGGTGGAACACTCACTGTGCATTGTATATGAAGATTTCTCGCATGATTCTGAGCAAGTGTCCTAAAAAATAAAATGTGTAATTTCCCATAATGCATTCGCAGAGAAGTTAGCACATTGCACAACACACTATGAAATATGCTACTTTTGAACAAAAAAAAGGATATTACTTTGGTGTCCTTTTGTTTTCAAGAAACATTACAATCGTCTTTGTTGTTTGAAAAATTTAAAAAAGATACTATGTAGTTTTTCAAAATATTATTCTAATACTGTCAGTTTGTGTTTTGTGACAGTGAAATTTATAAGTTACCTTTTTATTACTAAATCTTAAATTAATTTTATAAAATATAAAAGAAAATAAATACAAACAATACCAAAAAAACCGAATAAATCTACATATATAATTTATTTTGATAAGTTTTGTTTAATCTATGGCTTTAATTTTCAATTACAATTCTACGAAATTAATCTAGGGTTTATTAATAAAAGAGTAAGACATTTTCATGTTACAAAACACAAGCTCATAGTACCTAAATAAATTTTTAAAAACTACATGCTACCATTTTGATGTTTTCAATCAACATTGTATTAATCTGACATTTCCTTAAAGTATACATACCAAAATAATAATAACCTAAAAAAAAAGGTGAGTGAATATTCATAATGTTTGAGAGCACATAATTTTCTTACTCTAATTGAGGTTGTAATCCGTATCGTGTCTTGTATTAGCGAATCGAGGTCCGCTTCATTTCCAGGTTTGACATAAATCACCTGTTGGTTCAGCAGTGTAAAATCTCTGTTCCAAGTAATTTTTATAGAAGTTTATTTATTTATTTATTTATTTGTTTTTTTAAAGATACAATGTGAACTATAGAGAGAGTTTAGGGACTTAATGATGGATCATCTCCAAGTTCTGGTAAGCAAACTTCACGTTTATCCGGTCTTGATGGAAGAACCCATACGTTAAATTGTGTATCAATCTGTTCCAATATGACACAAAAGACAAAAGAAGATGGCAGCCATTTTACTGATTAAATATACGGATGGGTTGATTTTACTTTTCGCCTTGAAGAACAACAGTTGTGTTGTCTCACTATGATCCCTAAATATTTAGAATGTGTTTGCAAACGTAGTCGGAACCAAAGCACCATAACATATAAAGCTTTACATCATATCGTATTTTTGCTTTATACTGTACCATGTAAGAGCTTTACACTGTAGCAATTAGAACTAATAAGTTCTAACGATGTTATCAAACAAAGCCTTAATTGACACTAATGATCCTCGAGGGTCAAAGTAAGACAACTGATATTCTTTCAAGGCCAAAATGAAATTAACTCTATTTAAATTCATAAGCATGCATATGAGAAAGTGTGAGAAAAATAATTATAATCCATGACCATGCATATGAGAAAGTGTGGGAAAAAGAGTCAATTATTTAAAATTGACCGTTACATAATTCCATATAATACAGGAAAAATATCATTATGCTAGTTTGTAGTTAAGCACTTTATCAAATCGGTATCTTAAAGTTCAGAAAATTTCACTTGGGATTCTATGTTACCCAAAAATTAGGTAGATGACTGATTTTGGCCCCCTTTAATTAATAGCAGATTTTTATTATAGATACAAAGATAGAACAAAGAACAAAAGGTGCACATTTTTATTTTTGACAGTTATATAGCATTGTGATTGCTTCAATCTAAGATAGCATACCTTCCTGCAGTATGGAGAATTGCAGTTGCTACATCTTCTAGGGAATGATGTGAAGATTCTTCCGTCCACAGAGAAGCCAAAGCTGGCATGCTTGTAAAACAAAAGGAAATATATTAAACAAGTTTATTTTAGCAGTGATCAGCTTGTGAACTTCAATTCATTATTCATGCACTGAAAGCACATGACAAGCGAGGTCCGCTTGCATGCGGTAAGAGCACCTCAATGCAGTGCCAAATACATGTGCCAATTTAACATGTTCGATATCAAATTTTAGCATTGGTCGGAATCCGACAAACTATTTGTAGTAAATAAGGCTCTCTGGGAAACATGTCATTTTTGCACTTTTTTTTCGCCAAATATAGCATAAACATTTGTATTTTCAATGGAGATGGACTAAGATCATAGAGAATGCCACAACCTATTTCCAGTAACAAGGCACTCTGGGAAGAACATTTCTACAACACAATTGATAGACTCATGAACACCTTTTGTACAATTGTGAAACGCTTGACTTTCTTACTTAATCAGTACATGAAATTTAGAGTTACTACCTAAAATGGTTACTTGGCCTAAAATTACCTTGCTTAATAAGTTTGGGTCGGGTGATTTTAAATTTAATCCATCCAATTGACCCAAAATCTAAAATCAACTCACCCAATGAAAGTTTGGGTGGATTAGTTGGGCCGCTGGTCGGGTTTGTTCGTCAAGTCAAATCTTCTGGGAATTCTAGGATGGTTAGAGAGAGGGAGGCAAAGAATAAAGATAAGGATCACAAGAGATCAGTAATGCCACAAAAGTGAGCATAAAAGAGTAGAACATCCTGCTACATTTGAGGACATCAATAAGTGAGCAAGATAATAACAGTTGCAAGAATTTTGTCAATAATGTTGTTTATTTTGCTTGAATCTTTTTGTGACCTCATAGCATTTAAGGGATAATTTAGCATGAAACTCTGATTAGCGTTTCTACTTTTGGATTAGGCTTCATGTTTGGTAGATATACTTTGACATTGCTTATTACTGCTTAATTTTATTTCTGTATCATCATTGTAGTAATTTGGTATCTTAGATTTTAGCCAAACGGGCATCATTGTAGTATTGCTATATAATTATCCTCACTATGATCATCATATGACCTCTAGTACTTCCATCCGTACCACCTATTATTATTCTATTTTTTAAATTATTATTATTATTATTATTGTGTCAAGAAATAGTGGAAAGGAGTAATGTGGACATTTTTCTTTCAATTATATACATTTTTGCAACACAAAGTAAAACAGAAAAGGAAACAAAGTGATTTTTCTTTCTTAGACAACTTGTCCCTGTGATGCATATCAGAAAACAAAGAAGAGAAAGTAGAGTTACCTTCTGGACACAGAGTTTGATAGAAACTTGAGCATTTCTTTGATGTTCATCATCTACCAGGTCGTCCAACCGAAGATCTCGGAGGGAGAGAAGATATTCAGAATCCCATTTCCCAGGCCATCTCCCATCTCCTGTCGATATCGTGATCAAACGTCGTGGATTCGGAGTCGTGCTACTCCTTTTGCTAATCTGTTGTTGCAGGCAGTCCACATGAAACATAACACATTAACCATCATCCTACTAATTAGTTGCTAATTAGCCTCGTCTGGAAAAATAATTTGTAACAATTTATTGACTTTGTTATTTTTATGTAGAAGCTCCATCATATGCTGTAGACCTTAGAATGAAACCAAGTAACTCTTTGGACGTTTGAAGCTAAATAATATCTCTTTCTCTCTCTCTAGCCAAAAAAAAAAAAACACTTATGAACTAATGAAAATAAACTTCATAGCTTGAAAAAGAACATGTAAATGTTGGTTATAGGATAGTTAAGACAAATTCAAGACTGGTATTAAAAAAATATTAACAATTTATGTCACGCTAAAACCTCTTTGTTTCCAAAACTACAAATAGAAATTACTCCTCTGAACATTCTCATTTTGATGTAAATTGACATTTATCATCCATCTCAGTGCTAAATAAACTTTAGCACAAACCAAAGTTAAAAAAAATAATAATAATAACTAAGGAAAAATAAAATAAGATGGGCACTTACAATTATGTTGGAATTTCTTTGCTTGCATATCCGAGGCTGCAATCCTTTAAAAAAATAAAAATAAAAATAAATTCAAAAACAAGTACCAAAAACAATGAGCTAAACGAAAAAAACCCACCTCGACTTAAAAGGGAAAAAAAAACAGAAGAAGACTTTTGTGATTGTAGATATATTATCTAGTGCATTTTTTGCTAACCTTTTATCTGAAGGTGGTTGAGGAGCTGTAAACTTGTTGCCATGATAAGCACTGAAACAGAGTGCGAAGACAGGAGTGATAGAAGCCAAGAGGAAAAGAGTTGAGTTATTAACGTTATCTTCATTATCTTTTAAGTTATATCTACCATACTGCAGTGAGTAGTCTATTTTGTTTATGCCCTTTTTTTTTTGTCCTTTTTATTTTAAGATTTTTTTGGTCTGGATTATGGATAAATCTAAAATGGAATAAATTTACAAAAAGTCCCCAAAATTTTTTTCTCCCTCTAGAATTAATCCTTGTAGTCCATTTTGTTTAATAAATAGTCTCTAAACTCAAAAAGTCTCTAGTAAAGAGTCCCTTTGTTAAACTTTGGGTGGAAACTACTAATTTTTTCTCATAAAAAAGCCCCCAAACTATATTTGCTCCCTACAAATAGTTCTTATATTAAAAGTTGTTAATACAGTATTTGAAAACATAGTGGGTGTAAATCTAATTATATTTGATTTAAATTGCATGAGAGAAAATATTGTATTAATTTTGGTTGAACTATAAAATGTACTAGTTCCAACTCTCTTTACAAACGCCACATAAATTTGGTCCATAAACTAAGAAAATATGCCAAAAAGTTATTGAAGTTATTATGTGAACAAATAGATAAAAAAAAATAAAATACAATATGCATAGCAAAAAATTTAATTTTATCAAAATTACATATATGAATAAATAGATAAAAAAAATTCAAATGATTTTTTTTTTTTTTTTAGTTTAGGGATTACATTTAGTAAAATTTCAGTTTTTGTTTGAAAGCATATCTAGAATTTCTTACTAATTGCATAAACAACTGAAGTAGGGGACTTAGAGCTCATTAATTATCTAAAAGAGTTTGGTTTGAGATTATTTCTTTACATTTACAATCAATACATTGTATATAAGGTAACTGTTGCAGGATGTATTCAAAAAATTTTAGCCTATTTGTTTTGTAGGTTTAAATCATAATTCAAACCATTCTATTATAGTATTTTTTCCTTAAGTTTTTATTTAAATTTTGTGAACCAAATGAGCCCATTGCTTCCGGACTTATTTCTTTACCCTTCCTTTCTATCGCTTCTTCTATTTGTGTTCATATCTCCAGTGGATTTTTTTTTTTTTTTTTTTTTTGCTTTTTTGTCTTTGCAATGATTTGGAAGAATTTCGAGTTGTAATTCTTGACATAGAAGAGAAAATATTTCTATTTTTGTCTTTTGGGCTTTGGAGGGAGGGAATTTAATTTCAACATTGTTTCTGAATTATTATTTGTTTAACAAAAAAACTACTTTTGGCATTTTTTTAAACCTAGGGACCAACTTTAGTACAATTTTTAATAAAGGACTAATTTTGGAAATAGAATATAATTTAGAGACTTTTATGAGATAAAGTTAATGGTTTCTATCCAAAATGTAACAGAATGACCATTTATGATATAAGTTTTGAGTTCAAAGACCTTTTATAGGGCAAAATTAACTACAAGAACTAATTTTAGAGATAAAAAATTTTAGGACTATTCATATAATTAACCAATTTAAAAAAATTATCCCCCTAAATTTTAGCTAAATACCATGTTTGTTCTTAAATTTTTATAATTCCAAAAGATAATCTTATTTTGATTTGTTGTTGATCAAAGTGGTTTAATTTAAAAAAGGGATATGTATATTTTTATACTCTCTATTTTAGATTAATTTAAAATCTATATTTTTGATTTTTGATCTCACTGAATGTATATCTTCATAGTAGATTTAATATGTAAATCTATACTTTACCTCAGTAAATAGTTGATTTTGACTTTAAAATGACTAAATTATCCTTAAATATAATAGAGAAATTAAAACTTTTCCAAAAATAAGAAAAAAAATAAAAACAAAAAACAAAAAACATACAAAACACTCATTTTTAGGGTATTTTATATATTTTGAAGTAAAAACCCTTTAGCAAAATTTCATATTTTGTAATTGCAAATTATTTGACATAGATATAATGAATTTTCATGTGCATTATTTATGCAAACTCTTATGAATTAAGTTTATTTTTATATACAAATTTTGAGTAAAAATACTAAAATTTTTTAAGTGCCGTAAAAGGAAAAATTAATGTTGCATGGATTACATTAAAATTCAATTTTTGTGATACAAATACCTATAAAGTAAATATGAGATAATAAGATTAAAATATCATGCTAAAGTCTTAAGCAGTATAAAGATTGACAATATATTTGTCAGTTGAACTAGTGTATATATTAGTATTTGCAATCCACCGAATATTAGTATCAAGTATGTAGAGACACTCAAAGTAGTACAGTTAGCAACATAGTAGAATTATAAAAAATTAGTTTTCACACATGTAGATGAACTATTGTTGAAGGGAATTAAACAGTATGAGTACATAATATACTAGGATATTTTTAAACTAATAAAAAAAATATCTCCTCTTTACGAAAATGTCAAAACAAGAAAAATACAATTTTGATTCAAATTGGACTGCTAAAGTAGAACCTAATAGACTAGGTGTACGTTGATCTTATCTAAATTGGACCTCAAAATTTGAGCAAATTTCTTAAGAAATCTAGCTTTGGAGGGGTTTTAAAGCAAATTTTGGTTGGAAAATAACCCTTAGTTCATGGTTTATAAATACCAAGGGACCAACTTGAAAATTCATTTGTTCTTTCTCTCCAAGTTTTGCTCCAAGAGACAAAAATCTCTTCCTATTTTCTCTTCAAAGACCGCACCTCTCCCTAGCCCTAAAATCTTTCTGTTGCAAGCCTTCAATCATCATTAGAAGCAATATTAAGAAGTTTAAAGAACGATTAAAGGAAGTTCAAGGAGGTTTAAGGTAAAAATAGCTTTTTTTTTTACTTTGTTAAAGTTAAGGTTTTATGTTAGAAATTAATTGTCTATACTTTGATCTTGGGATTAAGGCATTCTAAAGGCCACTCACACTAAAAGGAAGAGATCCACCACTTTGGACCCCTTAGGTAAAACCCTAATGCTCTAAAATTTAATTTTGGATAAATTAGATCAAGATAAACTTGTAGAATTATTAGGAATTGATTTATTTTTTTAGAGATTATCTAGATAAAGTTGTTTTGATCAACAACTTCTCTATTGGGTTATTTGAATTAAAACTGAGACTTTATCCTATAGAATCTCGGGTGAAAAATAAAAGATTTGCGAGATTTTTTTATTTGGTAGTTCGGCCTGCCAATTGACGTGTTCGGCCTATCGATGGGGCCTGTTCGGCCTGCCGATCAGTGAAAGATAAGATCACACGTTTTCACGCGGATCTTATCAGAAATTGATCCGAATTTGATTCTGATCTGAATTTTGAGACCTAATCTGATAAGGACTGACCCTAGGAACAACCTTTATAAATAGGGAGTGATTCTCACAAGTTACTCAGATCAATTGAGAGATTAAGAGTGATACTCTGCTAGTGAGAATCTAAAAAGTCCCTGAGAGCTTTTGTTCACAAATCATGGACACTTACTTTGAGTTCTCTTGAATGGTTGGAAGGAGAGTCACCTGGTGAAAGAGCTGTACGTGTGAACCCACACTCACTCCGGTCGTGGATAGAGAATAGTAAAGAAGACCAGTTGGTTGAGGCTCTTCTAAAACGTTACTTCTTTTCACGTTTTGCGAGGGTTCTTCGGCACACAAAGGTTAGTAAGATCTGGTTAATTTATGCATATAGCATGTCAAACTTGTGTTTTAGAAATTACTCTAATATAAAATTTTTAAAATTCTACTGCGCACTCTTTTTTCTAACAATTGGTATCAGAGCTATGGTTTTTACATAAATTTACGAGTTTGTGATTATGTTATATGTATAAATGTTATGATCTTAATCTCTCATATGCTTGAATTTAATTTTATAGAGAGTTGGCACTCTAGGTTTCTATATATTATATATGTTGTCATGGATTATGTAGTGAATGTTCATTAATTAATTATAGTTGATTAAATTGCTATTTAATTAATTATTAATTAATTAATTTATGCCGGTTATGGTTCCTTAGAGGTTAGAATGTGTATCTAGGTTTTTCATGTAATTAGATGGTAGACTATCATCTCCGTCTATGAATTGTTATTTAATTTTAAATTTGTAAGAATTTTGTAATTAAATAATTATTCGAAGAAGACGGATCTAGAAGATTGATGATCATGCTCCTAGGTATTTCCTGAGTCTCTAATTTTATGTTTTTGAATTGTTGAAAATAAAATTAAAAAATTGCTTTAAAAATTATATTTTCTAGAATGAAAATTTCTGCTCGGTCGGCATGCCGAACCTCACAGTTCGATAGGCCGATGGTCGCAGATCGGCAGGCTGGACTTATGGTTCGGCATGCTATCAGTGGGATAGTAATCAGGTGGCTTTGGCGGTAGGCCGAACTTCCAATTCGACAGGCCAAACTTTCATAAGTTGGCAGGTCGATCTTCTTGATCGATAGGGCGATGGAGCATGACCGGTAGGCCGATCATCCAGATCGGCCTGTCGACCGAGAACTGGAAAATTTCCAAAAAAGGTGTAGTTTTTCCAATGCAGTTTTAATTTTATTTTTGGAACAATTCTGAGAAACATTAAATTTGGATATGACCAGAAATATGAAGTATTCGATTCATACGGGATTGAAGAATTAAAGATAAGAATTACAGGCCCGTTTGTTTTGATATTCGAATCACGATTCGAATCATTTTGCTACAGTATTTTCTCTTACAAAAATTTAAATCTTCATTCAAATACTCTATTCAAATACTCGAACCAAACGGACCCTACATGAAGAAGGATACAGCTTGAGGATTCAAGGATGAAGAATCGATTATATGTCTCGATTATTCTCTTGTAATCTTAGTTTTCTATTCTCTAGGGTGGAGCCATAATATTACCGTTATTTATTATTTTGCTTGTAGCTTTGCTTGATTGCTTTGCTTGTCTGCATTATAATATGATTTACCATGTATATTGATAACATGTCATATAGAATAGGAAGTGCCGCTCATTTTAAAATTGTTCATGCATATCCTTAAAATAAAACCTTGATTTCAAAAGATTGAGTGGGAGAAGGTTTTCAAAGAGAGAACCTAAGGCCTCCATCATTGGTCCATAGGTAGAACATGGTGGTCCCGACCCCTAGGAGGGGATTTCTATCATGTACCAGATTGGATCTCTGAGTGGATAAGGTATTTTAGCATGATTTATGGTTGTACACCCCTAGGTGGTGATTATAAATCATGGATAAAATATTAAAATGATGGTTATACACTCATGTTAATTTTATTATTAACCTCCCCTAGGAGCTCTGTTAATAAAATTAATGGCTAAAGAAACGATTATTAATATATGTTGGATCATACGGGTCTTGGATGGACATATATTAATCAGGAGGGGATCCGTGTTCCTAATTGAATTTGGCATGACTCTCCTAGGAGCTTGTTGAATTATGAGTTGGGAATTATCGTTGTAAGGTAGTGATATTTTCAAGGTTTTGACACATAACACATTTGTATTTTTTACATAATTGTGTTATCTTACTAAATTATTATTATATGTTTGCTTATGTTTGATATATAATTCTTTATTGTAGATTAAAAATATCTAAAAACGCTTTATCATCAATACTTGACAAAAACCTATTAACTAGAGAGAATTATAACGATTGGAAACGGAACCTGGATATCGTCCTGTCCTTTGAGAAACTAAAATATGTACTGACAACCCCTTGTCCTCCCAAGCCTACGGGAGACTCAACTAATGAGCAATTCCAAGTGTATAATCGCTGGAAAGATGCTAACGATCAGGCCTGCTGCTATGTTATGGCTAGCATGAATAACGTGCTGTAGGCTCAACATCAGGATTATGAGACTGCGAAGTAGATCGTGGATAATCTTGAGGATATGTTTGGAGGCCAGGCCATAACAAAGCGGCAAGGGGCCCTTCAAAAACTTCTAAACTATAATAGAGGCCAGGGACATCTATAAAAGTGCATATGATGTTGGTCATGGGTTACCTCGCTGAGGCTTAAACCAATGGAGCCGACATCGATGCTGAAACTTAGATGGCTATGGTCTTTGAGACTCTGTCAAAGGAATTTATTCTGTTTAGAGCTACATTTAATTTAAGCAATAGACAGGGAATGACCTTAACAGAACTGATGAAACAGTTACAGGAGTTTGAACTGTTGATCAGGGAGTCTCTTGTGGGTGATGAGGCCAACATGGTAGCTGCTTCTGGTGCCAATCCTAACTCTGGGAATGGAAAGAAGCAACGGGCCAAAAATGAGAAGTCTTCTATTCCTACTACTACTAAGAGCAAGAAGAAGAAGAAGAAGAACCCAAAGAAGCTTAAGTGCTTCTTCTGTGGGAAGGTCGGGCATATCAAGAAGTATTGCAAGGACTTCCTTTCCAAAGGAGGTAGGTGTGGTCTTCTGTATTTAGAAACTTATTTGGTTGAGGAATCCAATGACATTTGGGTCATGGATTCTAATGCAACTAATCATGTTTGTGTTTCTCTGTAGGGGTTTAAAGAAACAAAAAGTCTACTGCATAATGGATCCTTGGTCTCAGCGGAAGCAGTGGGAGACGTCCATCTTTATTTTGATAATTATAGGAATTTATTTTTACAAGATTGTTTTTATGTTCCTAAATTTAAAAGAAATTTAACTTCTATATCTTGTTTATTTAAAGACTCCTATTTGGTTTCTTTTAATAATAAAGTGGTGATTCGTAAAAATAAATCTTTTACTTGTTCTTGATGGATGTAAAATAATCTATATTTTATCAAACCTAAGATGGACTTATTGCTTAATGCTGAGATGAATGATAATAACTCTAAAAGACTTAAAACTTCTCACTCTAATAAGACTTATCTTTGGCATTTGCGCCTTGGTCATATTAACCTGAATAGGATTCAAAGGTTGGTAAGGGATAGACCTTTAAGTCACTTAAAGGTAGAATCTATACTACAATGTGAATCTTGTTTGGAGGATACAATGACCAAAAGACCATTCGGATCTAAGGGCAATAGGGCGAAAGGGGTTCTAGAACTTATGCATAGTGATGTTTGTGGACCGATGAACATCCGGGCACGAGGAGGGTATGAGTACTTCATCACTTTTATTGACGATTACTCAAGATATGGGTATGTGTACCTGATGCACCACGAAAGCAAAACTTTTGACAAGTTTAGGGAGTTTCAGGCTGAAGTGGAAAAGCAATTGGGTAGACCCATAAAGGCACTTCGATCTGATCGAGGTGGGGAATACCATTCTGATGAGTTTTTGGGACACTTATTAGAGAATGAGATTTTATCCCATTTGACTGCGTCAGGCACTCCGCAGCAGAATGGCATACCAGAGAGAATAAATAAGACTTTTTTGGACATGATTAGGTCCATGATGAGTTATTCATCATTGCCTTTATCCTTTTGGGGATATGCACTACAAATCACATGCTATCTTTTGAACAATGTGCCTTCAAAATCGGTCCCTAAAACTCCTCACAAGTTGTAGACGGGTAGGAACACATCCTTAAACCATATTCACATAGGAGGATGTCCAATGGCTCATGTCCTGTTTAAGGATCCGAATAAGTTGAAAGCACGTTTGGAAGTTTGCGTGTTTGTAGGATATCCAAAAGGGACTAAAGGGGGTTATTTTTATAGCCCAAAAGAAAATAAAGTCGTGGTTTCAACTAATGCAACTTTCCTTGAGAAGAGTTACATGGACGACTTTAAACCTCAAAGCAAAGTGGTGCTTGAGGAGTTAAGGAGTGATCCGATCACTCCGGAGGTTCCGAGTGAAACCGTTCCGATCAATGTAGAAAAACCAAACAAACCTGAACAACAACCTCAGGGGCTTCGGCGTAGTGGGAGGATTAGGCGTCAACCTGAGAGGTATATGTTCAATGGGGAGGTCTTTTTGGCTGAACCGGATGAACATGACAGGGATCCTTATACTTACGCAGAAGCTATGGAGGATGTTGATTCAAAACTCTAGATAGAGGCTATGAACATAGAGATGAAGTCTATGGAGACTAATCAAGTCTGGCAGCTTGTAAACCTTCCCAAAGGGGTAAAACTCATAGGGCGTAAGTAGATCTACAAGAGGAAAAGGGGAGTGGATGGAAAGGTCAAAACCTTTAAGGTTAGACTGGTAGCTAAGGGTTATACGCAAAAGGAAGGAATCGATTATGAGGAAACCTTTTTGCCTGTAGCCATGCTTAATTCCATTCGGATTCTCTTGTCCATAGCTGCCGCTCTCGACTACGAGATTTGACAGATGGATGTCGAGACGACTTTTCTAAATGGCTATCTTGATGAGTCCATTTATATAAAACAACCAGACGGGTTCAAGGTCATGGGTCAAGAGGGTAAGGTTTGTAAGCTGTTGAAGTCACTTTATGGACTTAAGTAGGCTTCTTGTTTTTGAAACATAAGATTTGATCAGGTGATCAAGACTTATGGGTTCTCACAAAATATGGATGAACCATGTGTTTACAAACACATTAAGGATGAGAAAGTGGTTTTTCTACTGCTCTATGTAGATGACATTCTGCTAATTGGCAATTACGTTGGGGCATTGTCATCAGTCAAATTATGGTTGACCAAGCAGTTTGACATGAAGGACTTGGGTGAGACTAATTTTGTTCTCGGTATCCAGATCTTTCAAGGATAAGAAGAACAAAATGATAGCTTTGTTCCATGCCGGCTACATAGATAAAATTCTGAGGAGGTTTGTAATGCAGGATTCGAAGAAAGGTGGGCAACCATCTAGGTCTGGAATTACTCTTTCTAAGAAAGACTCTCCAAAGTCTTATAAAGAAAGAGAATACATGAAGAATGTGCCTTATGCTTTAGCAGTAGGTGGTCTCATGTTTGCCATACTTTGCACACGACCGGATATTAGTTATGCAGGTTGGGATTGTAAGTCGATTTCAGGCGGATCCAAAATCGAACCATTAGGTTGCAGTAAAGCATATTCAAGTATCTAAGAAGGACTTGAGGGTATATGCTTGTATATTCGGGTAAGGACCTGACTCCTCTAGGATATACTGACTCAGATTTTTAATCCTATCTGGATTCTAAGAAATCGACTTCGGGTTTTGTGTTTACTCTGGGTTGCGGTGCCATCAGTTGGAGAAGTGTTAAGCAAGATTGCACTTCGAATTCAACGATAGAGGCCGAGTATGTGGTAGTTAGTGATGCTTCGAAAGAAGCAGTGTGGCTCTACAAGTTCCTTGGGGATCTTGAGGTAGTTCTTGGTATGGATAAGGCGGTATCACTGTACTGTGATAACAGTGCGGCGATAGCTAATGCTAAGGAACCAAGATTTAATAAGAAGAGTGAGCATATTGATCAGAAGTATCATGTGATAAAGGACTTCGTTGAGGGCGGGCATGTCACGGTGTGCAAGTTCGCGTCAGAAGACAATTTATCTATTGGGTTATTGATCAGAAGTATCTAGATAAAGTTGTTTTGATCAGATAACTTCTCTATTGGGTTATTTGAATTAAAACTGAGATTTTATCCTATAGAATCTTGGGTGAAAAATAAAAGATTCAGTGAGATTTTTTTATTTGACAGTTTGGCCTATCGATTGACGTGTTTGGCCTGCCGATGGGGCCTATTCGACCTGCCGATCAGCGAAGGATAAGATCACGCGTTTCTACACGAATCTTATCAGAAATTGATCCAAATTTGATTTTGATCTAAATTTTGAGACCTAATCTGATAAGGACTGACCCTAAGACCAACCTTTGTAAATATGGAGTGATTCTCACAAGTTACTCAGATCAAATGAGAGATTAAGAGTGATACTCTGCTAGTGAGAATCTAAAAACTGCTTGAGAGCTTTTGTTCACAAATCACGAACACATAGGTTCTCTCGATTGGTTGGAAGGAGAGTCACTTGATGGAAGAGCTGTACGTGTGAGCCCACACTCACTCCAGTCGTGGATAGAGAATAGCAAAGAAGACTAGTTGGTTGAGGCTCTTCTAGAACGTTACTTCTGTTCACATTTTGCAAGGGTTTTATGGCACACAAAGGTTAGTAAGATCTGGTTAATTTATGTATATAGCATGTCAAACTTGTGTTTTGAAAATTACTCTGATATAAAATTTTTAAAATTCTACTACGCACTCTTTTTTCCAACATCACGACCCAGGGGGAGCAAGGAGCATTAAGTTAAGATACGATTTCAGTGTTCGATGATTATGCACACTCTGTGTGAACACAAGCCCATAATTTAGAATTAGTAATGGATGATAATAAGATGTTCATAAGCATAATTGGAATCATGCATGGTACTATTGTTAGTCTTCCTATACAAATGTTTTGTGAGAAATATTTGGACTTGTTGAGTGAAAGCTTATCTAGATCCTTCATACTATAGAAAATCCTGTCAAGAGACCACTATGAGAATTAAAATGCTAGATGCAGCGGTGGGACTAATGCGATGGTTAGACTAGAGATACCACCACAATTTTTGGCAATGTGTCACAAAATAGTTTGATTAAGTAGTTTGTAATTAGAAGTAAATAAGGGTTTTAAAAATATTTATGGTGAACACTAAGTGTTATGGGTATGTTTTAAAAAATTTTGTATTTTTACAAGTGTTGGGTTCGGTAAATTCGGTAGGGTATGACTAGTCGAGTAGTGCACGTGTTGGTCTCTCATTCGTTTGTGTCGATGTGAACTTGGTTGGAGTGAGGAATAAGTTCATATGAGGTAAATTCGGTAGGACCTTGAATGGGTGATGGGGATGATTAAGCCTAGAATGAACTGAAAAAGGCAGCTTCCAAGACCCACTTCATTGTCAAAGAACTAAGAAGACCTACAACTAAATGAAGAAAACACAAAGAAATATAGTATTAGAGAAACTAGAGTATGCGGTGACGGTGGGAGGAGTAGTCAATGGTTGATGGAAGACTAGGTTCTGAGGGTAGAGATAAAGTTGTCTTTGTCAAGGTTGGAAGCAAAGCTACCTCCATCGTCTGATTTGGGCTACTTTTATGGATCGACCAAGGAAGAGCTAATACGCAAAGTTTTGGTGTTATTTACGTTTTCTAAAAAATGTGCTATGGAGGCAAACATAGGTTGCCTATGTCACTAGGTTTGGACCGTCGAAGGGTGAAGCTTGAATCCTGAAAGTTCCTAGGGATGGTGATGGATGTTGGTGGAGCTTCTAATTATTTTGGTAGTAGCCTCGTAAGATTCGAAGAGGTTGAAGTAGTAATAGACAAGGGATCTAATCTCCAACAGTGGAGATGAAGAACTCTTCTTGGAAATTTTCCAAAATCGAAGAGCACAAACTTGGAAAAAGAAGAAGCTAGTTTTTAAAAGCCATTGATAGTGAAAATGGTGTAAAATTTATGGGTATGAGTCCCTCTAATGGTTTTACGTTGGGAGAGGAAGATAAAGGGTACTTATAGATGCTTGCTATAACGCTAGTCCCTTTGTGCTCCAACAACGCATGTTGACTCCGTTTCCATCTAGAGCAAGCATCGACAAGCATTTTTAGAGGTTGGCTAAAAATGGCATGCATTCATGGCTATTTTGAAACTCCTCTAGGCCTGATGTTCCTAAAGGGTTTGACCAAGTCTAACCATCTATTTTTAGAGACCTGACAAGTATGATATTCCCTCCAACATAGGGTTTCTCCATTTTTTACAAGTCTAAAACATCTAACACATGTAAAGTGCTTTCGTATGTAAAATATTTGTTTTGTTTTAAAATTTGTCATAAATAATATGTTTTGATTTTATTTTTAGTCTAATATTGTTCGATAAAATTCACAAACGCAAGTGCACTTTATCGATCAAATAGTAGAGTAATGAGTACGAGTATCGTCTCACAATGACTGTTGTATAATAACCTAATTAAATACTAAAATTGGATTAACCCTAGAATTTATCTTGCAAATCGATTGAAAGTGAAATGAAACTAGGTATGATACTAAAACTGAAACTAATTTTAGAAAAGAATATAAGTGAATTAAAGGGATTAAAACCAATGAGAATTAAGCTTTAGGGCATCCGATTTCACCATAATCACTAGATATGAATTTCATAAAATTATGCAACCCAATTGACAATACACATGTGATGATGAAAATTCCTAAATTATTTACTATCCTATCTCTAGGTATGGCAAATCTACTCAGTTTATTAACTCGCTATATCTCTATGTGAATTTAAATAAATCTGAGAGCATTAAGATTCATGAATTTTGCAAGTAAAGTCACACAAATAATATGGTATATCTCTATCTATATTTAATTCATGGTTATATGTTATATGAAGCGTTTGCATAATTCTCCCTTCTCAGTTTTGAACATGCACATCAGATCATATAAATGGTAGCTAATCATTCAAAAGCATTAAGCATAATAACAAATAACTCACATAATTATCGTGCATAAATGAATATGAAATTCAAATTGTTATGATTGGGCTACATCATAGCCCTAATTAAGAAAATTAGAACATAATTGAAAAAGAAATAAAAACTTAAAATTTAATTGAATCAAACATCAAGAGTTAAGAGAACAAGAAATTATGTTACCAATCTCTCACTTCTGACTCCGGATTGCTTGACGGCTCTTAAGAAAAGTAAACAACGCTCTGAAAAAATAAAAACCCTAGATGTACTTTGATAATTACATCCTCCTTTATTTATACTACTCCTAAGTTAACTAAGCCCTTGATTCACGTCCAAAAACACGCATCTGAATCACCGTTGGTGCCGCGGCTCTCTTTTCTAGCACCGCAACGCTGTCTTCTTTTTTGTTGTTGCATCGTGGCGCTCCAATTCCAGCGCCGCGGCGATCCAATTCTAGCGCAGCGACGCTGGTTCTCTGCCTAGGAATGTATAAGCAGGCCAAACTCGGGCGCAGTGGCGCTAGTTTTGGGGCGTCGCGGTGCTTCTCTTCTACCAAGAAGTTCCCCATTTGTGCTTGATTTGCAATTTTTTCTCCATTTTCTTGTGCTCATGCTCCCCTACAACATTAAAGGCAAACCTTTACAAAAACGAGTGTTTCATGTGATTTTTCTCAAGATCATAGCAATATTCACTAACTAAAAGTGGCCAAATAACTCTCTGAACTAGAGTTATCAAAATCCCCAAACTAACTTTTGCTAGTCCTCGAGCAAAACCAAGAAGTAATACACACATAGAACAACAAATCCTTCAAGATGTCCTCCAAAATTTTTCCATCCTACAATTCAAAGAAAAGAACAAATTTCATCCAAACATTGAGATCGATTTTCTATTTAAGACTAATTCTAATTCCATGACCCATGTGTGTGTGTGTTATTCATTCTTTTCAAATTGTATGTAGTCCAGCGACATCCACATTACTATGTTAGACATGTATGCCCTAAGGAGTAAAAATGTAGACATTTTTATCAAAAAAGAATTTATTTATTATTAATACACCAAATCTTGTCCTCTTTACGTACATATTTGTTGAATGTATGTTAAGCAAACAATAGTCTGAGACTGCCGGTCTAAACCTTAAGAATTGGGTATATGATGGACGGATTATGCAGAAGCCACGATTCTTAAGGTGATGGTCTAAATCATACAATCCGCAATCGAGGGAATAAAGTTGGGCTCTTTATTCATGCAAAGATTGTTATGTTGTCTATATCCCTTTTAGGAGATGGTTTGTCTTGACCATCAGAGGTGGACTCCGTGAATAGAAACATTGGCACGTTGTCATAGGTGACGATGCGTTAGATCGGGACATAAAGTGAATTGATTTCAATTAATAATTCTGTCTCAGCAAATCTATTCACTTTAGACAATCATTTGTGTTGTATCTTAATCCTGAGATAAATAATGGGCCCGTTGTCTTGACTTGTATCTTTTGATGTACCAAAGGGTGACACCCGCATCTTAATAGTGGTATGCATGCCGGTACGTTGGAGACATGACTCTTGATGGCGTAGCCTTGTTATTCATAGATATGGAATCCATAGCTCCTCTTTAGGAGTAATGATATCCTCTTATATGTGTTATCCTGTAATTAGAAAACTGGAGCGCTCAACCATTTGGATACATGGGTGTAATCGAATGGTATACTGTCTTCGGATGGTAAGTTTTCTGATGGTGAGATAATGGAACGTAAGATAAAAATAATCGGGAAGGTAAGACAAAACTTGTCTTTAAGCCGATTATGGATTATCTTATGGGGATATGATACACTATGATATGTCATGGAGACTTATCTATACGAGCTTCGTAATTCTATGTAGTTCCAGAGTGCAGCTCCAAGCTTTTAGTGGAGTAGCATTGGAGTTGATGATTATGAAATGTATATCTGGGATATTGGGTTTCGTAATTATCGGGAGCTTGAACTATATAGGTCCATTTGGTCCCCTTTGCTAGCTCACAACATCCTATAACGACACAAGCGTGCTTTTCAAATAATTGGTGACTTATGTTGGATTTATCAGATTGGTTAAAATTTGGAAGAATTAAATAATTCATGTCTGTTTATCGGTTGAATTAATTTTGTGATACAAAATTAATTCAAGATAAACTTGTTGAATTGTAAGGATCGGATAATTCTTGTCTGTTTATCGGTTGATTTAATTTTGGATAAATTAGATCAAGATAAAGTTGTAGAATTATTGGGAATTGATTTATTTTCTTAGAGATTATCTAGATAAAGTTATTTTGATAAGATAACTTCTCTATTGGGTTATTTGAATTAAAACTGAGACTTTATCCTATAGAATCTCGGGTGGAAGATAAAGTTGTTCGGCCTGCCGATCAGCGAAGGATAAGATCATGTGTTTCCACATGGATCTTATCAGATATTGATCCGAATTTGATTCTGATATGAGTTTTGAGACTTAATCTAATAAGGACTGACCCTAGGACCAACCTCTATAGATAGGGAGTGATTCTCACAAGTTACTTAGATCAATTGAGAGATTAAGAGTGATACTCTGCTAAGTGAGAATCTAAAAACTCCCTGAGAGCATTTGTTCACAAATCTCGAACACTTGCTTTGGGTTCTCTCGATTGGCCGGAAGGAGAGTCACTGGTGGAAGAGCTGTACGTGTGAGTCCACACTCACTCCGGTCGTAGATAGAGAATAGCAAAGAAGACCAATTGGTTGAGGCTCTTTTGGAATGTTATTTCTCTTCACAGATTACGGAGGTTCTTCGGCACACGACGAAACGCCCCTTAATTCGGACGTCACAGATGTCGTTACATACTTACATTCGTACATGCATAAACATTTAAACTTATAAATAATATCAAACTTAATCTTTAGTATTGATTTTAAAAGTACTTAAACATACATTACCAGGATCCATTTATACGTTGTTCTTTTTTTTTTATGAACTTATCATTGCTTAGAATAACAATGTTTAACTTATTCCATAACATAAGTTACACAATTTTACTTAAATTAATCATGAACTTATTTAATAATATAGGTTTATCAAGTTGTAAAAAATCAGGACTTAACAAAACATCACATCAAATCTCATTAAACATCAAATAGTTTAAAACTTACTTACTCCCATAGTTCGGCAGGCCGAACTTGGGACTTCGATAGGCCGAACATCATCAGGCAGGCTGGAGTTCCCTTAACCGACAGGTCGGCAGAGGCTTTGCAATACGGACCAAAAATTCATCCATGTTCAGTAGGCCGAGAATTGTGATCGGCAGGCCGAACTCCTAGACTTCGGCAGGCCGGCCAAACGTTTGGCAGGCCGTCCGAGACCATTCTTTGAGAAATCCAAAACTTTAAAACCAACCAACTTTTCGTAAAATATAGCGGAAGTCCATAATTCATTGAAAAATGATAAAATAAGTTATAAAACCATAATATAAGTATTCTTAAAACTTAACATAAAAATATATGCTCAAAATATATAACTTGATTAAATCATAAATCGTTTTCTTGGCATGCTTCCGGTTACAATTCATCGTTCATGTTGCTCACACGCCTTTCCCGTGTCCTCCGTCTAGTCCATGATTTTCTTACCCTTATCTGCAACATGACATAAAACATTATTAAGCTAATGCTTAGTAAGTACATATATTCTCACAATTTAAAACATTTCATAAACATCATTATCATCATCATTGTCATCATATCATAAAAGTGCCTTAAGCACAATTTCATAGAACATATCTTTCATAACGTTGGTCCATTTTAAAACTTATTTCATTTTATCTTAAGGGCCCAAGTGTTGCACCATAAACATCATCATAGGCGCGCCGTCATGAGAGGAGAAGAGTAGCTAATCCCAAACCAAACATGACATCATAACATAACATTTCATAACATTGGGTGTGCAACACTTATTAGGTGATACATATATACATACTTTTCATTCTTAAAAACATGCCATAAACATCATGCATAACTTAAAATCATGAGAATCTTTCATAAGAAATCCTTTAAGGAAAATCACCGTAAAATCATCATGAATATCCTTGTAAACATATCATCAAACCTTGAAAAATGTGTCATGTTGCAGGTGAGAATGTACTTACCTTAACGATAGCTTACTTAACCTTAAAATTGCACTTGGTGACGACATCGTGGTCTCGATGTGCTCGCTTCATTGAGTGTTTATGCCATTTATCATTTAAAGATGCAATAGAAATCAATACTTATCATGAAATATCCATACACATAACATTCATTCATATAATATTCACATATACATACACTCATCTCATATTATAAACATAATTCATAACCATAAAATCGTCATCTCATAAACATGTTATTATGATTTTTTTTTAAATCATAAAAATTACCTTAAGCATATAAAACAAACCATACATTTTGAATATAATTATCTTTTAAATAAAATGTTTTTGAACAATTAATATTTTTTATATTTTAATTTAAAACTTCATACAAGCATCATATTATCATGTATGAAATTATTTTATTATCATAAAATCTTTTAAATACATAAAACGTTTAATAAAACGAAAATCC
Source organism: Artocarpus heterophyllus (assembly GCA_025403435.1). Taxonomy (NCBI): domain Eukaryota; kingdom Viridiplantae; phylum Streptophyta; class Magnoliopsida; order Rosales; family Moraceae; genus Artocarpus; species Artocarpus heterophyllus. The sequence goes on along the minus strand of CM046345.1, from coordinate 13,417,189 downwards.
CAAAAACATCATTATAAAAACATTTCATAATCATAGAATACATTCATCATACATACTCATATATATGCATATTTTAACAACTTTTTATGAAAACATCGTATTTACCCCTTGAATTTTGAATAATCATTACATTTTTCATACTTTCAAAATTATACAGTAACATATCACTGTGAGGGGTAGAAGACAAAAATATCATCATTTTTTTTTTACTAAAACATTGAAATGACATGAAACTTAGAAAAACATCACATAATATATACATAACATCATATATAAAAAAAATCGAGACAAGATACAATACCTAATGAGGAGAAGAATTTCTTTTCAAAAATACCAGAAAAACCAAATTCATACCTGGAAATATCTTCTCAAAACCCCTTGATTTCAATCAACTAAATATGACTTTTCTTATAATTTTTGCAGAGAATTTTCGTGAGAGAGAGAAAAGAAAAGCACTCGTGGAGAAGAGAAGAGGAGGAGAAAATAATGAGAGAATGTCTCAGAACCGAGAGAAATTATCTGAGGAAAGAGCATTAAAATTTTTTTTTTTAACGTAATGTGTATAATGAAGAGTCATTACTCTTCATTAAGTCAGAAATTTCTGACTGTTAAGAGGGTGATTAGCGTGGGAAAAGGAAGAGAAAGAAAAGGAAGGTCAAACATCATCAATCTTACCTTAATTTACCTTGTAAAAATAGGAAACCTCTTAAAATAATACAAATCAATACAAATCAAATCCTTTAATTTCCTTAACTGATAAAAATATTCCATTATTATGCCAATTAATCACATTAATTCATCCGATTAACGTAATTAACTCAACCATAACTCTGGAGAGATTTCTGCTGACTGCTCGTCAATTATGTTCGGCCTGTCGATTTTCCCCTTCGGCCTGTTAGTTCCAGCAAGTTTGGCCTGCCAGTGGGGTTCTTCGGCCTGCCGTTCTCGGGCAGTCATTTCGGCCTGCCGATCTTAAAAGTTTGGCCTGCTGATCTGTCATTAAATGCCATAACATAAAACATTCATACATCATTGCATCATAAATAATCATATATTTAAAATTTCACATGAACACTAGAGTACAACGGTTCCATGTGGTCGTCACCTGTCACAAAACTTGACATAAAAAGTTAGAAACATGCACATTACATATCATATCATATAACGTTATTTATTATTAACTTTCCTTATCAACGTTACTAACTTAACATGGTTCGTTACATAAAAAAGGCGGGCGTTACACACGAAGGTTAGTAAGATCTGGTTAATTTATACATATAGTATGTTAAACTTGTGTTTTGAAAATTACTTTGATATAAAATTTTTAAAACTCCGCTGCGCACCTTTTTTTCCAACATACTATGCAAAACTTTGATGAGTTGTACAAAGAAACATGTTTCATAGGTTCACCTTTCATTCCTTTCTCCACTAATGTAGGCTAATCATCCAACTAAAAATCATTAGGGCTTTATTAAGCTTGCAACATAAGGCTGGGCTAAAGGTAAGATAAAAGTCAATTTTAGGCTTAATTCACCCCTCCCATGTTGATTTTTAGACTCCAGTTAAAGCTCACTCTTGGTTGTACACCCTTCAACCACTTCAACTGTACAATCAACACTTACTCTTCTCCTTCAAACCATTCAACTCTTGAACAATATCACTTTTTAGACCCTATCCCCAAGCTCAAAGAGGTAATTAAAATTAATAGCAACTATTAGACAAATGTTGTGTAAATAACAGATTTAATTAAAATCAGATATTTAATAAACAAAATATCAAAAATGCTAATTTTTTTTTTAGCATAGCTGACTTTTCCATATCTCTTTTATTTACTACAATTAATGCTATTGAATAATTCACATTGTATATTTTTTTTGTTGATGTGATTCACGTATCACATACGTTGATACAATTAGTGTATTATACATCTGGTTGACTTGTAGTTGTAAATATCAATTTATTCCTAAACAAAAGCTTTTGTTTTATTTTATTTTGTTCTTGTTTTCCTAACACAAAATGTTTGAACTTCAGATTTCTTTTAGTATTTTCTCCTTATGTTTTGCTCTTCTGGATTAATTGTCAAAGCTTTTCTCTCACATTCATTTCAACATTTCACTCCAAAGTCATTAGTATTCAAACATTGCCTCTCTCGTTCATCAGTTGAAATCTTTTATCTTCCTATAGTTGTAGCTAACGAGAAGTATGTTTATTTCATTAGGTTTACTTATTTTTTTATAACCTTGATTCATCTTTTTTTTTCTTCAATTCCATCAAGTTTGTTCTTCTTTTTTTTCACACTTATACAATTTATAAATTTTTTATTATTTTCATTATGATTCATCCTCTTATTATTATTATTGTCATTGTCATAGTGAATTTATTCTTATGATAAGACTTATGCTCATACTATGGTGCACATATTTGACATTTTTTATAGTTTATATTTTTTATGATACATCTATACACATATTTTGGTACACATTGTTGAATTTTTTTTTTACTACTTTTGTCGTTATCATAATGATGAATCAATTTTTTATGATAACACTTATATTCATATTTAGTGCACATATTTCTTTATATTACTTTTGTTATTATCCTATAACTTCAATGATTCATGATAATTCTTATATTCACACTTCAAGGTACATATTTTACACTTTTTTTAACTATTTTTGTCACTATCATAACACTTGTATTCTTTATGATAACGCTTAAACGTACATATTTTCTATTCTTTATTTTTGTCAGCTTTGTTTTTTTAATTTATAATCTCTTATTTTGCACATACACTGAAATTTAATTATAAATCTTCAACATAATTAACCAATCATTGTTAAAAGGAAATTCTTTATATTTGGTTTAAAGAAAATTTTTCTGTATGGTTGTTATTATTATTATTGTTTTTTTTTAATCTTTATCCTCTCTTTTTTTCAAGAATAGGCTGTGATGGGCCGCGATGGGACGATGGACTGGCCCATTGTGGGTCGGGATGGGCCAGCCCATTATGGCCTAGACAGGCCTAGCCTAGCCCAGCCAGGCCTGGCCCAGCCCAGCCCGGCCCGACCCAGCCCAGCCCCGCCAAGCCAGGCCCATCCCAGCCCACCAATATTTATGGGTTGTGCCGAGCGGTGTCCAGCCCATCACTGTAGCAGGACGGGCTCGGGCCGGCCCACGGGCCTCGACCTATTGTTGTATCTCTACAATATCCTAAGTTTAAAGAAGCTAGCGACAACACATGTACTTACAATATCGCTTTCTTGGGTGTCCAGAAACAATATTGAATGTATGCCCAAGCATTTTAAAGAGGTTTTGTTTTACATTTTAAACTTAAACTTCTTAGTAAGACCTCTTTATTTCAATAAAATCTAAATTATTCTTCTTTGTTGCATGCTTCTTCAGCCGAAGCTCTACTTTGGATTTGCGTGGGAAATACATACAACATCCTTTCTGGTATAATGAAGTTAAATTACAGTTTTTTGATAAGATAAAAAAAATAATTAGAGTTTTATGGTTAAGATGAAATATCTTCCATGACAAATAATTTTCTAGGATTGTAGTTACTTATATTATTTGAATTTGTAAAATTAATTTATATCATTTTGATAGACAATTATATCTAGTACGAATTAAGCAGGAACTTAGTTAGAATTTGAGCTTTTCTTCTCTTTTTTTTTCCTTTTTTAATTGTATTACTAAATATACATGTTTCTTTCCATTTTTCTATTTTATTTTTATACTAACATGTATTTTTTTTCCTTTTTCCTCCAAATATATTATCTTAAGTGGTTGATGGCCCGTTTCAAAAATAACTTTAAATAAATGCTCCTAGTTTTGACAATTAAAAAGTGATTTTTTTTAAAAAAAACTTGATCGACTAATTGTTAATTTTTTTTGGTACATAAATTATAAATTTATAGTAAATCATTGATTAGATATTAAACTGTCAAATTTTTGTTAAAGCGTGTCAAACTGCAAGCAAAGTTGTTATACAAACTAGTTAGGATATGAAGTATACATGTACATTTTTAAGGGGGGAAATAACATTTTTTAAAGAGGCAATTAAAATTGATAACAACTATTAGACAAATGTTGTGTAAATAGCAAATTTAGTTAAAATCAGATATTTTAATAAACAAAATATAAAAAATGCTAATGTTTTTATTTTTTTTAGCACAGTTGACTTTTCCATATCGCTTGAATTTGAATATTTTTTGTTGATATGATTCATGCATTACATACGTTGATACAATTAGTGTATTATACATCTGGTTGACTTGTAGTAGTGAATATCAATTAATTCCTAAAAACAATCATATCAAAATCTTTTATTTTATTTTATTTTTGTTTTCATACCACAAAATCTTTGAATTTCAAATTTCTTTTAGTATTTTCTCCTCATGTTTTGCTCTTCTGGATTAATTGTTAAAGCGTTTCTCTCACATTCATTTCATCATTTCACTCCAAGATCATTAGTATTCAAACATTGCCTCTCTCGTTCATCAGTTGAAATCTTTTATCTCCCTATAGTTGTAGCTGTCGAGAAGTATGTTTATTTCATCAGGTTTACTTATTTTTTCATAACCTTGATTCATCTTTTTTTTTTTCTATTCCATCAAGTTTGTTCATTTTTTTTTCACATTTACACAATTTATGCATTTTTTATTATTTTCATTCTGATTCATCCTCTTATTATTATTTTTGTCATTGTCATAATAAATTTATTTTTATGATAAAACTTATGCTCATACGTTGGTGCACATATTTGAAATTTTTTATGATACATCTATACACAAATTTTGGTACACATAATTGAATTTTTTTTTTTACTACTTTCGTCTTATCATAATGATAAATCAATTTTTTATAATAACACTTATATTCATATTTAGTGCACATATTTCTTTATATTAATTAGTTTTGTTATTATCCTAGAACTTCAATTATTTATGATAATTCTTATATACACACTTCAAGGTACATATTTAACACTTTTTTTAACTATTTCTGTCACTATCATAAAACTTCTATTCTTTATGATAACGCATAAATGTACATATTTTCTATTCTTTATTTTGTCAGCTTTGTTTTTTTTTTTAATTTATAATCTCTTATTTTGCACGTTCACTGAAATTTAATTATAAATCTTCAACATAATTAACTAATCATTGTGAAAATGAAATTCTTTATATTTTGTTTAAAGAATTTTTTTTGTATGGTTGTTGTTATTATTATTATTATTTTTATCTTTATCCTCTCTTTTTTTCAAGACCAGACCGTGAGTGCTTTTGCTTTCTTTTCTATGGTGAAATACGCTATAATTTATTTAGCATTAGGTAAACGAAAACGTTAAAAGATGTTTGTTCGATAAAGGTTACAAAATTTAAAAGATTAGCAAATAATAAAGTAACGACATTTTGTTAATTAGAATATATATAGCGTGTAAACCCATATTTTATATGTACAAACTAATTTGAAAGTATGCATGTGCATGTATTTTTAATTATTGACATTTAAGATATGTGGATGTAAAATTTTCATAAGAGTTTTCATAAATATAAAGAATTAGACATCCAATAGAATTTGAGATCAATTGAATAATGATATTTTACTAGTATAAATTGAGAAACACAGCTTCAATAGCCTTGATAATGAGGTTGTTATACAATATTTTGCAGACATGAAAACCCATAAGAAGTAATTTATAGTGTGTTAACAATTAATTTTGATTAACTTTTTGTTTGTAGTTATAATCATCACAAAATCTCAAACCCACCTCTCCCCCTAAAAAAAAAAATTATAGCTTCATCATTGAATGGAGACAGTTAGGATTAAAAATCTTGATTTGAGACATATCTTGATTAAAATATTTAAGTAGAAATATATTTGAAAAGGAAATTAAAAACTAAATCAGAAAAAAAAAAATCAATAAGAGACATTTGAAAGTTTTTCCTTTTTTCTTTTCTTTTTTTTTTTTTTTTTTGCAAGGGAGATCAAAACACATAGTAAAATTGACTCTTTGATTTAGAGTTAGATTGCAGGGTAACTAGACTAGTACACATTTTTTTCTCAATTTATTTCTTCGTTTTTTGAAACAACTATGATAACTTTTAGATTTGAGAAATATATTTCAATTTTTTTAACCTCACTTTAACATTTTGAGTCCAAATTTTATGAATTCAGATTATCTATCCAAACTTTGGTATCATTATTGGCATCTAACCAATCAATTTATGCCATGTCATTTGTTGAACTCAAAACATTAGTTGATGAAAAAGCTAGATAAAACCTGTAATTGTATTAGTCCCACAACATTATTCAAGTAAAAATGTATACATTTTTTCTTTTTGAAAAACAATGTCTATTTTTTTTCTGAAGGTAAAACATGTCTTACTATGTGAAGAAGAAACATGGGATATCTAAAATAAAACCAAAAAAAAAAAGGAAAGAAATGTTGAAGGATGGAGCCAAATCAGCACTCAGCAAAAGAAAAAAGGGGGAAAGAGGCAGAGCCTGGGCACCGCAGCACCAGAATTGGGGGCTGCGGCACTAGATTCAAGCGTCGCGACGCCAATGCACTGCCTTGTGTGCTTTTTTGAGGCACTTTAACCTGAAAAGAACGGGAAACTACAAAGGTTTCTCATTAGTTGCTATTTTTTCTCGTCCTTTGAGGTATCTAAATAGAGATAGGAGGCTAGGGTTGTTTGAGACTCACATTTTTGTAAGGGGGCATTATTTTGTGAGTGTGAGAGCTTTAGTCTTGAGAGAGAAAAAATTCCCATGAAGGGTACTGGGTAGAAGAGAGATTTGAGAAACACAAATTGAGAGTATGTGATAAAATTTCTCTTGTAATCTGTCTTCGTCTCCTCATCATAGTGAAATTTACAGTGATAGAAATAGGACGTAGTCTTAAATTTGCACGAACCTATATAAAACTTTGGTGTCTCTCTTTTCTTCTTTTCTTTTTTTCTTTTCTGCAATTATTCGTTCTTGGTGGTTCTTAGAATTAAGAGGCGCCTGATTCCCTAACAACTAGTATCAGAGCGAAGGTTTGAGTCAAGAACAATGACGGGAGAAGATGGGTTGGCTGTCAATATCATCAAATTTGATTGTTTGGATTTTTCTTATTGGAGGATGCAAGTGGAAGACTACCTCTACAGCAAAAAACTGCACTTACCCTTAGGTAGTAAGCCCAAAGGCATTAAGGATGATGAATAGACTCTCCTTGACAGACAGGTGTTTGGTGAATCCGTTTGACCCTGTCAAAGAACGTGGCCCACATCGTTGCGAAGGAGAATACTAAAACAGAAATGATGAAAGGCCTTGTCAGAGATGTATGAGAAGCTTTCGGCCAATAACAAGGTACACCTCATAAAAAAGCTTTTCAATTTAAAAATGCCTGAAGGTGCCTCAGTGGTGAGCATCTGAATAATTTCAATACCGTTCTGAATCAATTGGATGAAGATTAAATTTGATGATCACTACCCTAATTCTTTTGGCTTCGCTACCGAATAGTTGGGAACCCATGAGGGTGGCCATTACCAATTCAAGTAGGAATGCAAAATTGAAGTTTATTGATGTCATAAACTTTATTTTGGCGAAAGAAGTTCGTAGGAAGGATTTTGGTGAAACCTCAACGTCGACCTCGGCCAAACTCGGCCCTTAATGTTGAGAATAGGAGTAGGAAACTTGAAAGGCATTCCAACAGGGATAATGGCGATAGAGGCAAGTCGAGGAATGGGAGAAGTAAGTCAAGGAGTGGTAGAATTATGGAGTGTTAGAATTGTGGAAAGACCAGCCACTTGAAAAAGAATTGTAAGGCTCCGAAGAAGAGCAAAGACAAGAATAATGGCGCTGCAAGTGCCGCCACTGAAGAGGCACAGGATGCCTTACTCTTGTCTGTTGACAATTCTTTTGATTCATGGGTGATAGATTCAAGAGCGTCATTCCATACTACTACACGTCGTGAAGTCTTGGAGAACTATATTGTCGAAAATCATGGTAAGGTTTACCTTGCTGACGGTGAACCTTTGGACATTATTGGCATTAGAGATTTCAGTTTGAAAATGCCTAATGGGTCTGTGTGAAAAATTCAGAAGGTGAGACATGTACCCAAACTAATGCGCAACTTGATTTTGGTGGGGCAACTGGATGACGAATAGCATAATGTAACCTTCAATTGTGGAGGTTAGAAAGTCATAAAGGGAGCTATGGTTGTTGCTCAAGGACGTAAAGCTAAAACTCTCTACATTAATTCTAGCTACAAAGATACCATAATAGTTGCTGACTCTGCTGCTAACATTGAGCTATGGCACTTTAATGTTAGCAATGGCACTTTAGGCTCGGGCACATGAGTGAGAAGGGAATGAAGGTGCTTCACTCTAATGGAAAACTGTCAGGATTGAAAACTATTGATCATAGGTTGTGTGAGGGCTGCATTTTTGGCAAGCAGAAGAGAGTCAGTTTATCAACAACAGGCAGAGAGCCTAAGTCCAGGAAGTTGGAGCTAGTTCACACTGATGTATGGGGACCTTCGACGGTGAATTCTCTTGGTGGCGCTAATTACTATGTGACTTTTATTGATGACTCAAGTAGGAAGGTATGTGTTTATTTTTGAAAAACAAGTCTGATATTTTTGATGCTTTCAAGAGATAAAGAGCTATGGTGGACAACGAGACAGATTTGAAGGTGAAATGCTTACAGTTTGACAATGGGGGAGTATACATTGATGATGATTTCAAGCAGTACTGTACTGAGAATAGAATAAAGATGGAGAAAACTATTCCAAGGAAACCACAACAAAATGGTGTAGTTGAGAGGATGAACAGAACTCTGAACGAGCGTGCCATAAGCATGAGGTTGCATGTGGGGCTGCCAAAGTCGTTTTGGGCTAAGGCAATTAATACAACAGCTCATTTGATCAACAGAAGTCTATCCACACCATTGAAGTTTAAGCTACAGGAACAAGTATGGAGCGGTAAAAAGGTTGACCTCTCCTACTTGAAAGTATTTGGTTATATTTCCTATGTTCATATTGATTCTACTACTAGAAGTAAACTTGATGCAAAATCTAAGAAATGTTTTCTGGTTGGCTATGGTGGACTTGAATTTGGTTATCATCTCTGGGATGAACAAAATCGGAAGATTATCAGGAGCAAGGATGTAATCTTCAATGAAGGTGTTCTGTATAAGGACAGAGACAACATTGACTCTAGAAGTTCAGGTTCTGAAGGTAAGAAGCCTAAGGCGATTCCATTGAAGAATCTTCCTGAAGTGGAGGTGCAAAATTCAGAGGTTGAAGATCAAGAGAACATAGCTCCAGAGGAAAACTAGAGAACTCCTGCCATTATAGTCAAGAGATCTAGCAGGACCATCAGACCGCCATAGAGATACTCCCATTCCTTGCATTACATTTTGTTGACTAATAAAGGTAAACCATAGAGTTATGATGAAGCCGTGTGGCTAAAGATTTGGTCAAGTGGGAGTTAGCCATGAGAGATGAGATGGATTCTTTAATGTCCATTCAGACATGGCAATTGACAGAGTTATCATAGGGTAAAAAGGCCTTGCATAACAAGTGGGTATACAGGATAAAAGATGAATCTAATGGCAGTAAATGGTACAAGGTAAGGCTGGTGGTAAAAGGCTTTTAGCAGAAAGAAGGCATTGACTTCAATGAAATTTTTTCTCTAGTGGTGAAACTAACCACGATTAGAACTATACTTGCACTAGTGGCAAATGAAGACTTGTTCTTGGAACAGTTGGATGATAATACAACCTTTCTCCATGGTGATTTGTAGAGGAGATCTACATAAAGCAACCACAAGGTTTCGAAGTACCGGGTAAGGAGAACATGGTGTGCAAACTTCAGAAGAGCTTGTATGGCCTAAAACAAGCTCATAGGCAATGGTACAAGAAGTTTGACAGTTTTATGTGTAGCAATAGCTTCTTGAGGTGTCAGGGTAATCACTGTTGTTATGTGAAGAATTTTGGTGATTCCTACATTATATTGTTGCTATATGTCGATGACATGCTGATAGTAGGATGATACAAACAGAAGATTAACAAGCTAAAGAATGAGCTGTCTAAGGAGTTTTAAATGAAGGATTTGGGTGCTGCAAAACATATCCTTAGGATGAGAATAACAAGGAACAGTAATCGTCTGAAACTGTCACAAGAAGAATAAGTTGAAAAGGTGCTGAATAGATTCAACATGAGTAATGTGAAGCCTGTGAGTACTCCTTTGGCTAGTCACTTCAAGTTATCAAAGGAGCAATCACTGACCACGGAACGAGACCACATGGCTAAGGTGCCCTATTCTTTAGCAATAGGCAGTCTCATGTATGCCATGGTTTATACCAGACCAAACATTGCACATGCAGTAGGAGTTGTGAGTAGGTATATGAGCAATCCAGGCAAGCAGCATTAGAAGGCAGTGAAGCGGATTCTCAGATATCTAAGAGATACTACAAGTTTAGCTCTGTGTTTCAAGAAGTTAGACTTGGGATTATAGGGTTATGTAGATGCTGATACAACTGGAGACATTGATGGTAGAAAGAGTACCACCGATTATGTTTATACTTTGGGTGGCACAGCGGTTAGTTGGGTCTTGAAGCTGCAAAAGATAGTTGCACTCTCTACAACAGAAGTAGAGTATGTGGTAATGACTGAAGCAAGCAAGGAGATGATTTAGTTGTAGTTATTATTAGAAGAGCTGAGTCATAAGCAGGAAAAGAGTATGCTACACAGTGACAGTCATAGCGCTATTCACTTGGCGAAAAATCCCGCATTTCATGCTAGGACGAAGCATATACAGTTACGGTATCACTTTATCAGATCGGCTTTAGAAGATGGGGTTCTAAAGCTTGAGAAGATTCTTAGGAGTCAGAATACAGCAGATATGCTTACTATGACGGTTCCAATCGAGAAACTGAAGTTATGCGCGAATTCAGTTGGACTTCTCCATGAAGCGTGAGAAGTTGTTGCCGCTGTAGTTGGAGACATGGTGATTGATTAGTCTCCAAGTGGGAGATTATTGAAGGATGGAGCCAAATCAACACTCAGCAAAAGAAAAAAGGGGGAAGGAGGTAGAGCCTGGGTGCCGCAGCGCCAGCCCGAAGACAAACCAACGTCGTGGCGCTGGATTCAAGCGTCGCGGTGCCAACGCATTACCTTGTGCGATTTTTTGAGGCACACTAGCTAGAAAAGAACGGGAAACTACAAGAGTTTCTTATTCGTTGCTAATTTTTCTCTTCCTTTGAGGTATTTAAATAGAGATAGGACGCTAGGGTTGTTAGAGACTCATATTTTTGTGAAAGGGGCATTATTTTATGAGTGTAAGAGCTTTAGTCTTGAGAGAGAAAAAAATTCCCACGAAGGGTGCTGGGTAGAAGAGAGATTTGGGAAACACAAATTGAAAGTGTGTGATAATTTCTCTTGTAATATGTATTCATCTCCTCATCATAGTGAAATCTGCAACGACAAAAACAGGATGTAGTCTCAAGTTTGCATGAACTTGTATAAAAATTTGGTGTCTCTCTTTTCTTCTTTTCTTCTTTCCTTTCTTGCAATTATTCATTCTTGGTAGTCCTTAGAACTAGGAGGCGCCTAATTTCCCAACAAGAAACATGGGAATTCTCAAAAACTAATAAAAAAATGGTTCTCCCTATGACTATTTCTGGAGTAAAGCCACATACCCAACAACGTTTCTACCTGAAATGTAGAATCCTTAAATCAAAACATGCTAGAATAACTTCAAACACTGAATCTATGGATCTACGTGTATTCAAAAATTATGACATTCTTCAATTAGGTTCTCAAACCAATCAAGAAACTTCCAAAGACCAAACGATTTAATCCCGAACTATTTGTGGCAGAACCTTTCGAGTTTTTCCATGCTAAATATTTAAAATATTGTTTTTTGTTGGTTGGTGGGTGAAAAAGAAAAAAAAAATCTCAATTGTAGAAACTTCTTTGGAACAATAATATAGGGGTGTAATAAGCAATAATTGAAATATAAAGTTTAATTCTTGGGTGGTTATAGTAGATTAATGTGATATAATACAATTGCATAGACACTATTTAAGACACAAAAAATTAATGGGTGAAAAGAAGATTTGTTTTTGCTTTGTTTTTATCTGTTGGTTTATTGTCTTGGCTTCGTTTATTCCTGTACATCTCGAAAATGTGGAATGGAATTGAAATTTTTTTTTTTTCAAATTATAAGAATAAATATATATATAGTTTTCAATTACAAATAGATAAAGTGAAGATAAATTGAAACTGTACATGTTTAGGTAATTAACCTAATCAACTCTACAATTTATTATATATTGAAGAAAGCGTGAGCGTGTCTGATAGACAGTTTTGTTTTGGCTTTGTTATTCTCGATTAATTGGTGGTTGATTTCCCTGCCTTTGTTTGTTCCTGTAATCTATGTTATATGTAACATATACATCATTAGGAATGTGATGAAGATGGTTAAAGATCAAAGAAGAAGATCAATGATAACAAGGTTTTTTTATATGTTGATTGATCAGGATAGCTTTATTTGATGGTCTGATTTACATGCATATTTGTTTTCTAACAAAAATTAAATCTTATTAACAAAAAGATACATGCATACATACATTCATGCATGATACATTAAATCTTAAATTAAATTTTATTACATTCATATTTGCATTCTAACAAAAATTAGATCTTATGAACAAAGTGATCAGAAATCAGATTCCCTGCCCCTCTAGATTAAAACTTACAGCAGTGTTTGACTGTGAATGGATATGCAAAATTCTCAAGTGCGTGCATGCATGCATGATACATTAAATCTTAAATTAAATCTTATTACATTCATATTTGCATTCTAACAAAAATTAGATCTTATGAACAAAGGGATCAGAAATCAGATTCCCTGCCCCTCCAGATTAAAACTTATAGCAGTGTTTGACTGTGAATGGATATGCAAAATTCACAAGGGTTTCTAATTAATTAACCAATAATGCTGATCTCCTTACCATGGTAAAATGAAGGTCACCAAAACTTGGAGTGCTTTTTGTCTTTTGCTGCAATGAAAAGGTTGAAACAAAATTTTCTGCGTTCTTGAGTTTTTCTTCCTCAGTTTTTTTTTTTTTTTTTTGTGTTAATATCTTTAATTGTTTTTAACTTTTTATTATTAATCTTTTCTTTTGTTTTTTGAAACAAGAAACTGAATTTTATTAAAATAAGAATCATAATGCACAAAAAAACAGAGGAAGAGATTTCCTCACAAGTCATGAGTAAAAGTTACAGAAAAGGGGCCCAATCCCTAACGACCTCTGAGAATATTTGATCTCATTGACAATCCTATTATTCCTTTCCTGCCAAATACCCCAAAGAGAAGCTAAAATGGCATTTCTCCACAAGATTTTCCCTTTTGCACAGAAACCCCCGGGGGGGGTGGGGTTAGGAGAATGCTTGCAATCCCTGTGAATAAGTGAATAACCCAAACAAAATCAAGTTCTTACAAAAATCGACCCCAAATCTGCCGTGAGAAAGGGAAGTGGAGGAAAAGATGACTCGCTGTTGCTTCATTATTTTGACATAAAGCACGCCAGCCGGGAGAAAACGAGACAAAGGGTTTCTTGTGCTGCATTGAGTCATGAGTATTCAGTTTGTCAGAGCAAATAACAACAAAAAACTTGAACTTTAGTAGGAACCCTAGTTTTCCAAATAATATTAGAGAAAGGAAAGGGGTAAAAGAAGGTGGATCAACTAAACAAGAGAAGAATGACTTCGCGGTAAATAGAACATTAGAATCTGGCCTCCATATCCTCAAATCAGGTACACCATCCCTAATAACAACCCTCTCCAAAATTGATGTCAACTCCAAAGCTTCATTCAACTCCCTATCCGTCAACCCCTTTTGAAAAGCGCAAGCTTGCCCTTATGAGATAAAGTTAGCAATAGGCTGCTCATGGGAAGAAGATAAACGATATAATGCCAGGAATCTCTCCTTCAACGATGGATCCACACACCAATTATCTTCCCAGAATCTATAGAATCACCAGAGCCCACTTTCCATTGAACTTGTTTAAAAAAAAACCTTCAGCCACAGGTTGCACTGATTTCCATGGGCTTCTAAACGTAGTTCTACCCACATCCCATGAGTCCCAATTATTAGCATTCAGTCCGTACTTGCCTTTAATTACTTTATGCCATAATAGATTCTGCTCCAAAGGAAAATGCCACAGCCATTTAGCCAAAGGGGCCTCGTTTCGTTTCCTCAAACTCCCAATACCCAGACGCCTGAACCCCCCTTGGCAAGCAAATTTTATCCCAAATGTTTTCCTGACTTGGTGTTGATGATAGTTTTGCTGTATGTAATGGAATCCACATGTTGCTGAAATGCTTTTGTCTTGTTTGAAGCATGTTAACTTTCTTAGCCAAAATAGATAATGTTGATTTCTGTTTCTTCTTTTAGCGTATTATACATATACAATGTTATGTATGTCTTTCCTGTTTTTAGTGCAGGATGATTAGTAACAAAATTGAGTATTGAACTCCTGAACATTTAGCGCAGGGTTGCTAATGGGATAGTTCTCTTTCTCACATTAGTTTATTAATGGTTGGTTTAAATTTTGAGGTTTGTGAATCAGTTAATTCGAGTGAGGAAAAGATTAATAAGTGGGACATTTGACTGTGTTTGTCTGAAAACATGAGTAAAGACTAAGAGTCAGGGTTTTGAGTTAATTTTTCAACTTTGAACCTGTATACCCTTTTATTGCTCAGTATTTGCAATCCAATTGTGTATATATGACCTTCTTATGTTTTCGGTCTATACTGATAGCAGGTCGGTTGCCGGTTGAAGATTCCTCCATGGACATTGTTCTTTCTCTCAGTGGATCACTTGAATCTCCCAGTGACCCGTTGTTCAAAGAAATCTCAAGAGTGCTGAAGCCTGGTGGAACAATCCTACTCTACCATTCTTGTTCAGTTACGGCAGATACAAAGAAAGTAATAAATTTGCTCTGCCTGTGACTTGATATCTTTTGATGTTGAAAGAAAAAATCACATGGGTTTTTCTTTTAACAGACAACATCAGCTCTTGAGTTCAAGTTACTATTGGCTGGTTTTCAAGAAGCACAGTCACTTCAACCTAAATCAATTTTGAGTTCTGATGTGCAGTCACTTATGGTAAGTTCTCAATGTTTACCTGTGTCAGTGGAACATTTATCATCTCTTTTTTCGATATTATTTTATTGATGGCCAGAAGAAAAAGAAACCTAGGATTGGTAATATTAGTTGGAAGCAGCAAGAATTGCCATTTGTCTTCACCAGTTTGGCTACTTATTAATGTTACCACTAAAGCAGTAAAGTGAAACTTTATTTAGCATACATTATAAGCACATATTTGTGTTAAAGTCTTTCCAACTTTTAATGGAGATTATTTGGATTGAACAACTTCAGAGCTGCTATTTTTTCATGTATATTTTTGACACCATATATATATATATATATATATCTTTTGGAGCCTTTTCTTATGTTGATGGTCTTGTTAGGGGGAGTGTTCAGATAACACTGACATCCTTTTTACTCCGTCATTGTATTCTGATTCTTTTGTGTCAGCCATTATTCACCTTGCTTGAGTAGTTTTTTCCACTTGCCTTGTTTATTGGAGGGTAGACCTTGATATTTTTCTCTCTCTTTCTTCTCTTTCTCTAAGCATAGGTCAAGGCTAAAAAGCCTTCTTGGAAGATTGGTTCATCTTTTGCCATTAAGAAAGCTCTAAGCATAGGTTAAGTATAGCCTCGTATGGGGTTGACTTTCCTTCTTGATCTTTTACCTTACACGTGCACACACACGTACATCCATCCAGTGGTCAACTTGTTCCTTGTGAAGCTGTTTATCAAGTGTGGTTTCGTATTGGGTCAACTTTCCTTGATATTTTACTTATCGTGCTATTTAGTTAGCTCTGAAAGTAATGAATTTTGCAGTGTGGACTTGGTGATGCTTTTCGGTGTAGCACTTGTCCGTACAAGGGTCTTCCTCCATTCAAACTCGGAGAGAAGGTATATAGAGAAAACAAAAATCTCTTTCTTCCTCCGTCCCTCCAAATTTTCAGGGTTGTAATAGATTGGTTATGATCCTTCTGCACAGGTGTCATTGTCCAGAAGCTTCCTTGCAGGAGACATATAGACAAGGACATGAAAAGAAACACTGCTTTTTTTTTCTTCTTTTTGGTTAGAGGAATGCTAACAACACTCTCTTTTGCATTCTTTGCATTCAAAGTGACACATATAACAGGATAAATTATGATTTAAACTAGAAAAGGAAAGTGGATTCCATGTGTCAGACAGTACAAAGAGAGTATAAAAGAGGGCGAAAAAGTGTGTTGCTAGCATCCTCTTTTCTGTTACAGAGATGGGGTTTTTAGATACTGCACACGGCTCAGTTATTGTGTTTGCATTGTAGGCATGTTTAGCCGTGGCTCTCATCATCCACTGTCTTCAAATAGCAGATACTGATTCTGTTGTTAGTTCTCCGACTAAAAATGCTGAACTATAGTTATTAGATAGAATGTTGTTGCATAGGTTTCAGTGTGTTGCATAAAAATGAAAGAAATTTGGAAAAATATGTTGCTTGTTCATTCCTTTGCATTTACAGGCTTTCGTAGGAAAAGAGATTTGGTAATGTTGGTTGAATGACCGATATGTTGGTTTATCCTCTTCAAAAGAAATGTTTTACCATTTTGAGGTCTGGTGACAGCTTTATTGATTATATTTTTCTAAAGTAGAAATTTTTAAAAAATTAAGGGATCAAAATAGAATTTTTAAAAATTGTGTGAGAATGCAAATTTTTTATAAATTGAAGAATAAAAAATGTATTTTTTTTTAATTTATAACTGCGTTTTGACTTCTTATTTTTGAAAGAAGGAAAAGTACCCAAAACATTCCTTATATTTTGCCTAAATATTAATATTATTTCTCTTATTATTAAAATGCTCAAAACATCTCATGTGTTTATAAAATCATATTCAAAGTACTTCTTGAAACAATTAGTTTTTTTTTTAAGTTTTAAGATTATCCATCCTAATATATATTAAATATTTTAATTATTTTAAATATGATTGGACTTAAATATTAAAGAAAAGGTAATTTAAAATGTTTAAATAAATGTTTTCATTAAAAAAATACTTTATTATTTGTGAGTTTTTAACTTTTTATAATTGATTTTATTTAGTGTTTTAGTTTAATAATATATCAAATTGTATTTAGTTAAGATTAGGAGGGGCAATATTAGTTTTTTAAACACTTTAATATCTTTAAGGAGTATTTTGAGTATGATTTTATAACCGATGGAGTGTTTTGGGTGTATTAATAATAAAAGGGGCAAAAGTAGTACTTAGACAAAACACATAGGTATTTTTCCTTAGAAAAATTATAATTTGGCTCCATTTTTTGAATTAAAATAGTTCAATCTTTTTTTAATAAAAATTAAAATGGGACACAAATGTCTTATATAATCATTTTTTTGTCTAAATTTTGGCTTTGAGGAAGATTTTGACAAACATTTATCATTAGGATTTAATAGACACACTTAGTTAAATTTGAGCAATATTATTTGTCCCTCCAAGGCTATAACCCTACTTTCTCACCAAAAGTGGCCGCACGTGTAAGTCCCACTAGGTCCCATGGGTGGGGTTCACCTTATATGAGAGCATGGAGCTATAATCTGCTTGGGGCTATGCAACATTTTTTTTTTTTTTTGTTAAATTTAGATTCTCAATAGCTAAAAAAATAATTTAATGACTATATTGAAAAAAAACAAAAAATTTAAGGTGTAAATGTACCAAAAATCGTCAGTTGTTAAGCTTTGAAATTTGTAAAAATAAATTTTCAATACAAAATAATTTAAAAATAATAATATTGTAACAATTGAATGAAAAAAATGAATACATTGATGAATAATAATTAGATGTTAAAACTTGATATGTATTATATTTGATACTAATTTTAACACTAAAGATAACATTGCCTTGGATAGTTATTTTTTTTTTACTTAAATGTTAAAATTTAAAATTGACGTAAATTTAACACCGCTTTGCAGATACTCTAAAAGAAACAAATCCTCGCTTTTATAACATTTCATAGGGTGCTTGGCTAGTTCAAACCATCCATAATATAGGCTTTCAACAATTATAATATAAAACGAAAAAAGCAAATACAGCATAAAGCTCTCATATGCTACTAGTATTTTTAACCAAAAATTATTTAAATTATTCTACCAAATACCTTTTTAAATATAAATACATATAATGGGTATGAAGTAATAGAAGTTTTCATATGCTACACTAACTTTCAGATAGCCAATAACTAAAAACAAAACAAGAGATTTTAATATCTCAGTTAATTTGAGTTTTTCTACTTGATCTGCGGGCGCATTCTTGTGCTTTTCTTTTAATATAATCATAAATAGTAAAATAATAATTCATATATAAGAAAATTTATGGATTAATTTTGTAAACGATTTTTAAGTTACGTCACTAATGTCATTTCTCAAATTTTAAATTGCACCAACTAGTCCCCTCAATTATGAAATATTTGCAAAAATTCTCTTTCAGCATAATTCTTGTCATTTATGAATGATGTGGCACTGAATTTATATTATTAAAATATATTTTAAAGTATAAATATTAACTATAACTAAAAAAATTCAAGAAAACCAAAATATTGTCAACATTAAATTAAAGAGACAGATAATCAAAATAGATTTTAGACTCGCACAGCCACTAGATTTTGTCGGAGTTTATTTGGCTTTTTTTTTTTTTAATCGAGAACGTACTTCTATTTCATATTTTTTTCGGTCATGTTTTTGTTGATTTTATCATATTTGCAAAGATACAGATCTGTAGTGCACGTGTGTGTGTTTTGTAAAAGAAAAGAGGAGGCAAAGGAGATGGAAAATAAATTAAAATTACTGATCGTTTACTTGTCAATGTAATTTCATATTTATCAATAGTTTCAGTTTCTTCGAAAATACTGTAAAATTAATTTACTGATAATACATATATATCCTATAAAAATCTGCATGTGGATATTCAGGATTTACAAGATCTTTCTTTTACCTATACAAAAACTCAAGCGTTAAAATTATAATTTCTCTGTTTCAACTTCTATTACATTTATTCTTATTTTGGGAGTGAGAGCCGACAGAGATCAATTGCTTTGCGGCTGTGGAAGAGAAACTTATGAATTAATAATATAGAATTTGTACTATATATTTTTTGACGGGTTTTGGTACTTAATTATTAAATTTTCTGTTTCGAGTTCCTTAACATTAATTATAAATTAATTTTCATAACAGAGAACGTTGAAATATGATAATTAGAGGCCACTAATAAGTGTCAAGGTATAAAATGTAATTAAATTGATTAAACAATCGAGATATCAATTTAATTATAATATAGTACAAAAGATTATAAAGTAATGAAACAATATGGTATGGTAAATTTCTTTATTGCATACAATTATGGAGTGGAGTTTCGATCTTTAAGTGGAATAGACTTGGAATTAAATAATTAGTTAATTATTTAGAACCATATTTGTATGTGCCTATTTAATCTTAGACTAGCTCATTTAGTTGTCTGAGCCACTGTAAGTCTACAAAATCAGTAGATCAGTTAGTTGGGTCTTGAGCCCAAATTGAATATGTTAAATATTGGTATAGTTTTAAAGTGCTACATGGAGGAATTCTAATTATTGTCATATCAGATATTTATTATAAATTTTAAATATTCATGATTTATTAATTTAAATTAAATCTAAGTAAATAAAATATCTAAGATATATTATGTGATAATTGATGTTTTCTTAAAAGTTAAATTTATTTAGATTCTAATCAGGTGTATTATTCGTTATGTTATTTTTTTCATTTTGTCTTGTTTTTTTTTTTTTTTTGTTCTTTTTTGTTTTGGGGCTTGTCAGATAAACCCTTAATGTTTGGAAGTCACGCTCCCAGCACAAAGTAAATTATATTGATGCATCTTGAGCTATTCACTTTTTACATAATGTATCTTAAATTTTTAATTTTGACACAATGCATATTGAACTTTGAATTCATTAATAATTGAGGTCTAATTGCTATTTTAAAGTTTTTTGTTAAATATTATTTTTCACGTGTTGTGTTTTAATTTTTTTTCTTCAAATGATGAGCTCTATTATGAAGAAAACTCATCTGTAAATTTTTTGATCAAAATTATTCATGCTTTATACCGCTTGTTAGTTATTAGATTTTAATTATCAATAATTTTTAAATTCGTTGTATGTTTTACTAAAATTAAAAGTTTAAAGTGCATTATAAAAAATAAAAAAAACAAATAGTTAAAGTATAACAATATAATTTACTCTCCCGCGTTTAAGTGCATGAAGTGGGAGTTAACTTCCCATTATACGTTGTGGGAATCAAACCCCCACGTATTGTTTTATTTAGAAAAGAAAAATAGCATATATGACATATATAATAGCATATATCACGTAAAGATTTATTCCTCCTCTTTGTTAAGAGAAAAACTTCAAAGTTTTCTTACGTAGTTCGGGTTCAAAAAGATTTTTACAGATAAAGAAATCAAAGCTAAATCAAAAAAAAAATTCAATTTTAATTTTCTTTGGTCTTGATCTCAATGTTCATATTTGTTAATCTCCTTTAATTATTTTAGTGCGCAAGGTGTCTATTCGCCTAGTACAATCAATATTAAGTCATAGTCTGAAAGATATCTTAGTCACAAGAGATATATCATTAAGGCCTTGTGTAAGCGTCGCCATCCATTTGACTATATATTTTATGAGACGATCTATGATGTGGGATATTTCCGTTATACTTGAATATGTGATTGTTATTTGGTGTGAAATTGTTGTTTTTCACCTTAGTTTATAAATAGCATGTGTTTAGAGTTTTTCCCTACATCCAAGACTGTTATTTGAGAATGCTCATGGAGTCATGCCCTTCAATGGACAAAGAAAAAGACCCATAACCAAACCACACTTTTATCACCATGCATAACATCCAAAAAAAAACCTTGTCTGCGAGTGTTTGTTTTCTGCCATTGATAGCAGCCACAACCTTGGCAAGACACCAAAAGACGTTTACAAACTGGTAGACCTTTTGTTATCCTCTCTTCTGCTTTAGAGTCTTTGTATGCTCTGCAGATTTTTGAGGATATTACCTTCAAGAGTTAAACTTCCAAGGAAAATCACAATCAAG
Organism: Artocarpus heterophyllus; assembly: GCA_025403435.1. Classification (NCBI taxonomy): domain Eukaryota; kingdom Viridiplantae; phylum Streptophyta; class Magnoliopsida; order Rosales; family Moraceae; genus Artocarpus; species Artocarpus heterophyllus. Next base: position 13,395,952 of record CM046345.1, on the reverse strand, counting down.
AAAACTAAAATCAACTTGATTAGATGTTTTAAGCAACAATAATTTTCCATAAGGACATATAAAAAAAGCCCATATTTGCTTGGTATGATGTCAATGTGTGGTACTTCAAAAAAAGCATATTTTGGACCAAGAAGAGATAGGATGTAGCTGGAAACCATGAAATGGACCTCATTTTCATTATTGTAGTGATAAAGTGGGGAAGGGAACCAAATGGGCCAGGGTGTACCTGTTTGCTTGTGCTAAATTTCTTGACAAAACAAGCACTAGCTAGCTAGTTATTAATGTGTCTCTCATCCCAACTTTTTTCCTTCTTTATCTATACTAGTAACTGATTTTTGAATATAAATAAATTAGATGTGTACTTTATTCATATTAGTAAAATTTTCAATAAATAGTTTTATTTTTCTTAGAGGCATAATAGAGTGATTTTTAATGTTAGATATAGTGGTGGAGTTTGAAGATTTTAAGTGGTGGTTGCACAATATTAATAATATGAAAGATAGTGAAAACTTCATATACTATCATTATTTTTTTTCTCAATAAAATAGATTTTTATTTCTTTTTCTTGAAATGGGTCAAGTCCGTGATTGGGTTGGCTAGATTGATATGTTATAGCTTAAGCCTAAGTGGATCTTAAAAGTGTGTTTGGTCTTATTTAACTGATGGGGCATATTTGAGTAAGGACATTACTTATAATTTGTATTATTGAATAGGGACACATTTCTAAACTTTTTATTAAAAGGAGAAAAATTTACAAATATATATACACACACTAATAAAAAGAACCGAAGTTCTATCTCATGCCATTAGCCCTATTTACCTTTTTCATTGGTTTTATAAATCATGCAAATTGGTCACTTATACACCTAAGTTATGATCACTTCTAAGTTCTGACCCACCAAACTAAATATTACCGGAAAAAAAAAAAAAAAAAAAAACCTAGCAAACTAAATGCATAACTAAAGAAAAGGATAAGAAAAAAGAAAAGAGAAAAAGAAATTGCTTTTTGAAAGGATTTAGGGGGGAAAAAAGGTGAATCTCATCTCTTCTTGGACTTCTCTCCTTAAAATAACAACCTTCTAACATTTGCTAACAATTTGGGAGTGATTTCTTACCACAAAACAGCAATCATTTTTTATGCTTGTTGAAGATAATTGTAGAGTGAATCTTTGACTTGGGTTCATGTGTCTTTTGAAGCATGTTAATTAATTTGCATTTATGTCCTAGAAAGTTTCTTGCAACTGCATCTTTCAGGATTATATCTTCAATAATTGTTCAATCTACACAAGTATATACACACACACACATATATATATGTCGTGCTCAAATCACTAGACAGGTATATTTACCAAAGGAAAACCACAAGTGTTGAATTTTTTTTGTGGAAGTGATCTAACCAAGCTGAAAACTTTTCCATGTTGTTGTTGTTTAGGGTAGAATGCAAAAACCAATAAGTAATCTTTGGAAGGACATAATTCAGAAACCTTTCATTTTTGAAAACTTACTTTTCAACTTAATAGCGAGTAAGCTATCAATTAATAATTAGGGATTTAAAAGCACATAAATATGTATATACATATATACATATATATATATATTAAACATATGAAATTTTGTTATGGTTTATTTAGATGAACGGTTCATCTAACATAATAAAAGTAGAAGAAAAGACAAAACATGATTTTTATTAAACATAACATTGACATTATAAAAATGTAATGCAATCAATGTTACATTTAGGGCAAAGCTACACACAGATTAGGTAGGCGAAACTTTTTTTTTCTTTCAATATTGTATATAAAATTTTATAAAAATTATATTGTGTCTCTCCTAAAATTATACTCAACCCCCATAAAATTATATTCTGTCTGTCTTAAAAGTCTTAAAGTTTTATATCTCGTTTATTTAATTTTTCTTGATAATGTTAGTTTAAGCCCGATCCCCCTTGCTAATTTTTTCAACTTCACCCTTGGTGCTAATTTTTTCAACTTCACCCTTGGTTATATATAATGACTAGAAATTATGTTCAACATCGATGTCACGTTGAATATGCATATAAAATATGTTGCTTCTACAGTATCAAATGTACGTGCTCAATCAACAAGTAATTTCCCTCCAAGTTAATTTGTTCTTTTTCTTTTTGTTCTTTTATGGTGATATTGAGAACTGCTTGGTTTTAAACCAAATTGATTTTTTTTTTTTAAATAAAAGCGAAATGGACAAATGTGGTTGCGATGTCTCTAGAGACCATCTTCTAACTCTCACTTTAATGTTCCAAAGCTACCCATGAGATGCCACGTGGGACCCACAACCTTTAGAACGTAAATGACTGAACTGATTTGCCTCTCATAATTACGCCAACAAAACCATACATGGCACAATTGAGTTTTCCCACGTTAAACCTGGAACCCTCAAAGGAATACATTTCTGCTTAGACAGAGATCCGAGAGTCTCCCTAGCCATACTTACTAGACAATCCTTTCCTAATCAAATTGAAATTGGTGATGCAAATCTTACAAGAAAGTCTAGGATTATGAACCTGTTAGCACTAAATTTATATGCGGTAACTTAAGGCATATAAAAACGCAACGGAAACGTAAATTGGCGTACCTCTCGCCATTGAAGCAGAGCGACCCGTCGGTGTCCGTTGCACGACGTGGCTGCCTCCCTCCAGCTATAAGCGTCGCTGCCTTGCTTGGCAGCTTCCAAGTCCTCTCAAAACTCGAATGATGGTGTTTTGTTTCTAAAGAGAATTGTAGACTTAGGGACTTAAGTTTCTCTGTAAAACTTGTTCTTCTCTACTCTCTATCAAAAAGCAAATGAAGAACGTTTTTGAACTAATATGGGCAGCAAATGATGAATCAAAATTCAATAATGGACCACAATTATGACATGAAACCGCTTCTTTAAAATTAATGTAGAACCGTTTACATTAATGTAGAAACGGTTTCCCTAAAATATGGAGCAGTTTCTATAGAACCTCCATTTGGTATACCGGTTTGAACACTCCATTTTGAACCATTCACAGTTGAAAGTGTTCAACAGTTATAATGTATAACTCTCACATGCTATAGGTTTTTTAACTTATTTTTTTCTAATTCCAACATGTTTGACAAACATCTTGAAGATCACCTAAAATCTAAGTAGGATAGTATATGTTACTTTCTCTAAAGGCTCTTTGATTGACATGTCTGTGAATTTTATGTGTAATATATATGAGTGTGTTTAGCAACGCAATTAGTACTAAAAGTTGAAACGATTTTATTATAACATATGAGAATTTTTTACTGTAGTCTACTTTTATTTTACACAATAGCATATAAAAACTTTATACTATAGTAGTTCCAACTATGTAATTGAAGCATTGCCAAACGTACCCTATATGTGTTATGTGAAAAAGTAAGACGATAGGTCCGACACTTAGACAAAAGAAGTCTTAGAATCAAATAATTTGGCATTCTCTAACTATAATTAAAAGAGAACAATAAGAATTATGTGATGGTATAAAGAAACTTTTTTACTTTGTAAACCTAGACAGTTAGGTGACATAGAACAGTGTTAAACTATATATATATATATATATATATATTGATTCTCCTAATTATAATCTACAGAAAGTATTATATAAAACACTGCCCAAATAGGATCAATACATTGTGTCTTTCTTTTAAACAGAGAATGTGAGAGAACTTTGAATTCTTAATTTTTAGCATTGAAGGTAAGGATATAAAATAGCCGTCTATTTAATAGGGTGTTTGAGACCATTGATTAGAACCAACTGTTTGAACTAATTTTGATTGAAAAACACTATAGCATGTAAGAGTTTTATGCAGTAATACACTTTTTTTTGACACTGTATTATGTGAAAGTTTTATACTGTAATAACTAACAATTTTGATTCTAATTCACATTATCAAACACCACGTAAATTTGTAATTATACCTTTTACATATTTGAATCTGAAAAAAAAAAAAGAAGTAAAAAATCAATGTTGTTGTAAAATATTTTTAAGTAGAAATCTCTTATTGAAATTGCACGTTATGAAATATATTATTATTCATAATTAAAAAAATCACATCATATTACAACCATATTAAAAAAAAAAAAAAGATGCAAAGTTAACATGATATATATCCGATGAAAATATGATGTTTTAATATATATTTTAATATATGTTTAATATATTTTATCATAAAATTGTCTATTATATTAATGTGTTAAAATATTTTTTAAGAACAGAGAAATAAACAAATGTGCTAACATTTATCAAAACGGGTTCGTTTAGTGCCAAACTCACATGAGTCAACACCATTCTCAACTATTTCTATCAAAAGCATCTTTTCCACACATAGCACTTTATTTTCTTATGTAAAAAAACTGGAAAAACTGGAAATTAAATCTCTCTTTTTCACATTGGAAAAACTGGGCTTCCCAATAAAATCTCTCTTTTTCAATATCTCTGTCAAACCACCTTTTTTATCCAAAAAAAAGGATGAGACCGGGCTGCACATGGCATTCCAAGAGTGGCGGCAATCATTCCCTGGGCCCCACTTTGCACAGATGATATCTTCATGTAATCATCACACCGTCAAACCCATTGACTTTTGGGTCACGTGTTGACCCATGATCAGAAACCACGTGGTTCCAGATGGACTGCAGATTTGGCCAATGTATGCTCGGTGCCCCTCTCCCGAGTTCTCACCCTGGTTTTCTTGTTTATCCTTTTTGGTATTTCTTTGTAAACCGTTTTAAGTTTTTTTAAATATTATATCTTTAATTTTTATATTTATATTTTTGTATTAAATTTAGTATATAAATTTATATATTTTTTATCTATAAAAGTTTAAAATATCCTTAAATTAAAAAAATTATAAAAAATTTAAAAAATAAATTAAAGATTTTGAGCTCAAAAATTTTTATAATGCCCTTAAACATAGTTTTTAGGTGTTTTGTTTTTGTTTTCTTCTCATTTTTGAAGTTTAGGTTTTAGTTTTTTTTTCTTTTATACTAAAAGGATAATTTGCTCATTTAAACAAAAATTAAATATTGACTAAGATAATATATAAATTTATGTATTAAATCTACCATAAATATATACAGTAGATGAGATAAAAAAATAAAGATATAGCTCTTAGATACAACTAAAAGAAAGTAAATAGTTATATTTTTCTTAAGGAACAATTAAATAATTAGTGTTTTATTCTAATCACGATTTACGAAGAACTCTATTTGGGATCACCAAAGCAATCCTTAGAGGGAACAAACAATAATATATCAAAAAAACAAAAACAATAATATAACACGGTAGATTTTTTTTTCCCTGAAGAAAACCAAGAAAGTACCTACTTTTTTTTTACTTGATTGGCGGGCTTTCTTGTCCTCTTTTCTAAGACACGTGTGAAACACGTGAGATGAAATAGTGGACTTTCATCATCTTGATCATATTATGTTTTTTTACCCCCTCTGCTTTCGGTAAAATTGTTGCAAATAAATTATAAATCTTATATATTAGATGAATCATTCAAATCATGCCCGAAAAGAGTAAATGATACACGACACTTATGCCTTTGATTAAAGAATAATAAGTAGTTGGTGTGCAGTCCATAATTCAAATTGGATTAATATTACTTTTTTCAATCGGTTGGTCCTTGATGATTGCAATTATGAACAGAATATTATGCATTTATCAATTTTTTAATTATATTAATTTTTAGACAACAACTAATACTTGCGAAATTTGTGCTAAGAAAAATTGGTCATACTATTTTTGTTCTTTTCTTATATGAAAATTACCATCAATAATTATGAGAATTCTACATCAATATTAAAAAAAAATTAAGATAATTCTATTTTAAACCGTTAAATGTATATCAAATTATATGTTTATTTGTGATTTTGACAAGATGCAAGTTAGTTAGGTAAGATTTTTTTCAAAACTATTTTCATCCGGTCTATTATAATTTCTTTTGCTCAAAATCCTATTTATATAGAGTATTATGCTCGAACTTAAACACTATAGCACGTGAGACACTTACACTATCATAGTTGGTATTTGATTCTTAAAAACTTTCTTATATTTACTTTTTGCTAATCACTTTTTTTTTTTGTGGTGGTGATCCAAACTCCTAGTTTCCCGAGCCCACCACGGGAGGCACGAACCTTTTATATAAAGGGCGCTTTAACTCCCATGAGGTTTATCCGACTAATCCGGAGCCGACCCATTGAGAGACCTAAAAACGGCAAGAGTCTCCTAACACTGTGCTAATCACTTATTTATACTTAATTAAAAGATAACTAATTATTTATACTTAGTTGCAATGCTAAACTTCTTTTGGCTGAAAACTTAACGGTTCTTTGCTTTTGGTGTACGAATTTGAAGTATTCATACGCATAAATTGCTTAGTTCTCAACCTATACTATACATACGAAGCCCGACGTCGTTTGCTGGCCTGTTCGTTGCTTTGACTCTCTGAAATTGATAGATTAATCGGATGGTCGTGATCAGTGGCTCACCGAGATTTTTTTTTTTAAAAAAAAAGAAAAGATCGTGCCAAAGCAAAGGATTGCGGCACAAACTTGGAGGGGCCGACATCTTTGGGATTAAGTTCCCGTATCACAAGGACCACCAAAGCCCAGTGGGCTTCCACCACAAGTCAAAGGTTTCCGTGCATATTTACAGACAACTCAGTCATTGATTGGCTGAGAACATTTTCCTTCAGTTATGCACATACAGAGGGTGTAAAAGCTCCTAGTTTGACCGACACATTCCACGTAATCAGCGACGTGGTTTCCGTTCGAAAGACGACGTTTGGCACTTTCATAAAAATGAAAGAAACAGAAACGTTTCGATAAAAGCGCTTCTAATTTTGTTGGTGTGTCGGGAGATGTGGATAAGGGACGAAGCAGAGAAGATGAGCGAAGGCAAACAGAGTCCAAATAGTGATCCATATGTGCGTGTACATATAGAGAGAGGAGAGAGAAAACGCCACAAGCTGTGTGGGGTAGGGCCAAACCACGCCACACGACGATTGACGAGTGACGTGGGTAAATGTCTTGGCCAAAAAAAAAAAAAGAAAAGCAAAGTATGGAAAGGGTTGTTCTCAAAAGGTCTCTCCTCTAGCTTTTTGATCGGGCCTCGTGATGGTCAAGGTGTATGTCGTTATAAAGTTTCAAACATGTATCACATGTGACCTTCACTCGAGAGTGTTTGAGTTATTTGAAACATTTTTTCATCTTACAACTTTTGTACACGCGTGTGAAAATAATTATAAAGTATGTGCAATCCGGTAATTTAAAAATAATTCAAACTAGTGTTATATATGTAATTTTACTAGGAGATAGATAAGTTAAAATTTATCGCCGTCACATTGTTACTATTATTTTTTTAAATAACATTGTTAGTTATTAACATTGTCTCTTTTATGTTTTTTTTTATTGCATGAAAATATTTCTAGACATAAGAGTATGGATTATTCAGTATTTGAGAGTTGCTAATTGGACCAGCTTTGTTCATAATGATCAACAAATGAAATATTCTTATGACAAAATTAAAACCACAAATTTTGAGGTACGTAAAGGTAAAACTACTACCAAATTGTCTTGTTGGGGCCTAGAAATAGACAAGATTATATCAAATGATTGAAACAATTATACAAAATGACCACTTTTACATTTTCTATATAAATATGTTTTCACTTTGATAGTTTTGTCAATCCTTTATTTTATGATTATTGGGATAATATAATTCTTGATGTACATTTTTTTTAGACACCCATTTTTTTTATTTATACAACTGATTTCAAAGAATAATTAACAAAGACTAGAAATATTATTATGGTAAATTTATGGACTTGTGTGGAAATATTACAACTTGTGGATATTCTTCTTTTCATCCTCCGCACAATAGACATATATATTAAGGTGTTTGGTATAATGGTCAGAATCATTGATTATAATCGTAAATACTATAGCATATTAAACCTTTTACACTGTAGTAATTTTTTTTACTGTAACATATGAGAGCGTTACACTGTTTTAAACTAAAAAGTTGGTTAGAATCAACTTTGTCAAACAAGCTATATTATTAACTCTCTAGTTTTCTAGAATTGTTATTTTGTTATTTTGAGATGTAACACATTCACGTACATATGGCCCCAAACAAAATTTGCCTTTTTCTTTTTTTCTTTATGGTGTGATGAGAAAAAATTATTAGACGGTTTTATATTGGAAAACATTCTACTTGTGCATGCTAATTAAATTGAAACAGGCCAGCAGAATGATTTCTCTTTGAAAATTGATGCCAAAACTACAAGCACGAAAAGATTAATCTTATAGTTTGATGTGACAATTGAATTTTTTTATCCTTCTTATTATTTTTGGCTAGAAGATGTGACGCTTAAATTATTATGTTTTCTGGTTGGTCCATGTATACATACGTATGTTTCTAAAATATCCTTGTGCTTTAGAATTTTATTCCTTTATCTATTTAACAAACATCTTGATGCATTAGGCTTTGGGCATTTAGGAAGGCATCTTAAGGTTAGTTTTAGTGACACGTTCGGAGAAATCAAATTATAGAATTACAAATGAAGGGATAATAATGAGTTAGGTTTGCATAATTCAAGCCTAATTTAATAATTTTTCTTTAAAAAAATCAGTGTGATTTAACACACAGTTATATCACTTGTATTATTCACTTAATCACAAAAATTATCAACTACCAAAAACCCCCATTTATCTATAAATTGCTTGGTACATAATAAAATTAGCATTTGTCTAAGAAAGCATTTTTTTTTAATTGAGTGTTTGACAGAGTGGTTAGAACTTTTTTTACTGTAGCACTTGAGAGTTTTATACTGTAGCGATTTTTTTTTGTTATTGTAGCATGTGAGAGCTTTACACTGTTTATAACTGAGAAAGTAGTGTGGATCACTACTACCAAACACCACCTAAGTTCTTTCTCTTTAAAAAAAAAAAAAAAAAAAGCTGAATTTGATGCAAGTTTCTTTCATCTTCACATAGACCAACAATTAAAACACGGTTTCATTTTTTTCCTTACCACAGGGAAATTTCCAAAAACCAAAAACAATTTAATAACAAAGCCAATATAAAAAGAAAAAGACTTTTCTTTTCTAATATAAAATAAAAAAATACAAAAATAAAATGAAGGCAATGCAGTATAAATGCAACCCAAACAATCACCAATCCCAAACAGATCCCGTGTTGTGCTGCTTTTAGTGTACATACACATGCCTCTTTCCAAACATGCACTCCCCCTTTCTCTGTCTTCAAAGAAGAAAAAGACTGTTATGTCTCTTCCTTTAATTTTTTCCTTCAAAATGTTAATCATTTTAATTGTTTTGTTTAATAAAAAGGATTAATTTACAAATAGCCCCTGAACTTTAACTTTTATCCTATTTTGATCCTAGTTCTCACTTTCACATACTAATGAGTTTGGTAATATTGGCTTAAACCTATGGTTTGAATTACTATAGTGTGAAGCTTTTATATACTACAGTGTAAAGCTCTTACATGCTATATAATGTTTTGAACAAAAATGGTTCAAACCAATAGTTTAAATCAACATTGTCAAACACACTTTAAGCTACTCCTAATTATGATGACGTTGCGCAATGATCCCTCCATCATATATGTACTATTACACATTCGTCCACTAGCGAAAATACACTTTATTAAGTAGAGGCACATGCTGCTATTTAATTTTTTAAATCTTAATTTCTACCCATCAAAGTTACTAAAAATTTGTTTTGTCCTTATATTACAAAAAAAGTTATAATTGTGCCTTTATTAAATAGTTGAAATATGTTATTGTGCACCTATTTTGTACGAAAAATTATAATTGCATCTCCTTTCGACAACTCGTACAAAAATTATAATTGCATCTCCTTTCGACAACTAGAATGTATAATTATGTACTATTTAATCAAATGTCATCTCAAATGTGTTTTTTGTTGTCCTTACTAAAAAAATTCTTAACTCCGCCACCGCGTCTATCTCTCATTCATGTGACCACTCAATGTTCAAAAGTGTAAGAAATGATGCACGAAGAAGAGGGGAAAGAAAGATAACTGAATGGTTTTCTTTTTCTTTATTCAAAGGATATGTACAGGAGATATATGTATTTACAAGAGTCAATTTCTGCTTTGTCTAAGCCTGATAATCAATGATGCACACATGGTGGGATATTTTCTACACTACCTTAGGAAAGTCAACTAAAGCATATATTATGGGTAATCAATTAGTAATATTGACAATCAATTACATATATTACAGCAATATTTCTTAATAAAAAGTTAATGGGAAATCCAACAACACCACATATTCGAAAGGACTAGCTACGTAACACCATCATAGTCATCAATCTTTGCTCCTGCTATTAGTAAAGCTAAAGCAACAGTAGTATTCGTATCATTTATGGGTCCGGTTGACACACCGTGAGGGAACTGTATGATGTTTCAAGGTAAAAAGGCCCCTGATCAAGTCGAAACAAAAATAAATATAAACATAATTCCAATAAATAGAACTCATAGACCATACTGTTTTCCAATCTGATAGGATGTTTGGAAAGGTGGTGGGAACCAGTAGTGAGAACCATTTTTACTGTAGCATGTGAGAGTTTTATACTGTAGCATATTTTTTTTATTGTTACTGTAGCATGTAAGAGCTTTATAACAAAAATAAATATAAACATAATTCCAATAAATGGAACTCATAGACCATACTGTTTTCTAATCTGATAGGGTGTTTGGAAAGGTGGTGAGAACCACTTTTACTATAGCATGTGAGAGTTTTATACTGTAATATTTTTTTTTATTGTTACTGTAACATATGAGAGCTTTATACTGTTCATAACTAAGATTGTGGTGGGAATTGAGTGGTTCCCACCACTATCAAACACCCTCTGAACTTTACTTACATCTCGAATGAATTCAAGGACATATTTAAAAATATTACCTTGAGAGACGACCAACCTAAATGTTCAAAACCCTATAACCATCATAGTTCGGGATAACTTAATATGTAGAAGTAAAAACCAACGACAAAATGTAACAACCGCTAAAGTTCTGGGGTCGATTTATAAAATTTAACCCTTAATAGTTGCCACGTGTTGGACCAAGTAGATATTGGCCAGCGCTGCCAACCCAAAATTTAATTTTCAATTTGAATTTTTTTTGAAAAAGGAATATCCTTAATTTTTGTTTGATTTGTAAGAAGTTGCAGGGAGGTAATAAAGAGTCAGGTAGAGAGAGAACGAAAACGGTAACGAAGAGAGAACGGGTCCAAGACTATTCTTCTTCACAGTCCACTTCGCTTCTTCTAAATTTTATTTTTTCTCTCCAAAATTTTCCCGAGAAAATGTTCATTCTTATGGATTTCTCATTCTCCTAAAGCCCCAATTCCAATCCCCACATTGCCGTTCAATTTTGGCGATTTTTTGAAAGCCTTTGAATACTTTTTTTTTTTTCAACTTTAATCCCTCAAACACCTGCATAATTTCGAATTTATGCTTTATTTGAATCTGTAATTAATTCTATTGAAGCTCAATTCTAGCTCTGTTTGAATTTTCCTGTTCGATTTCTGTTTGGATATTGTGTTTTTAAATTTGTTTCTATTTAGGGAGAAAGATCAGAATTTGGGAATTGAAGGATCTAGGTCTTCGTTTTTGGGGATCGGAAAATTGATCTGGTCGGTGGTTTGTTGAATTGATCGGTTTGGATCCGATCGGGGGAGAAACAGCGCCATCCGATGGCGCTGTTCCGACGTTTCTTTTATCGGAAGCCGCCGGATCGGCTTCTGGAAATCTCCGAGAGGGTCTACGGTACGTGAATTTTTCGTAGTTCCATTGGAAGAATCATTTTTTCCGGTTATTTTAGCTGAGGAATTGCTTTCACCAGCTCAATTTTCTATTTTTGAAAGTTTCGTGATGGTTTGGGACAATGCCACTGTAGGATTGGACCGAATTGAGTAGTTTTGCTCCGAGAATTTAACGGGCTAGGGTCAAGATATCATTTTGTCTATTTTTTTTTTAGCTTTTCGGCTATTGAATTCTTTCAAATGATGGGCAAAGGCAGTTTGGAACTTTGCATCAATGTGTATGATGTTTACTTGGTTAAGAGGAAGCTTAAGAAGTAGAAAACAGTTGGTAGAATTCGAATTTTACATACAGTGCATCAGTGTTTAAATAAACTTATTTTCTCAATCTTTCTGAATTTGGAAGGTTTAGAATTTATATAGGAAATCAAATTGAGAAATTTTTTCTTTCTTCTTTTAGTTTTGCCGTGTTTCTTAGAAACTTATAATCTCCTTATATTGATGCTTCGTCCAAAATGGTTGCGCCATAATTACTTTCCTCTATAATTCTAACATTCATTTTTTCGGGGTTCAGATTTCAAGGACAATTCATTAGCGCATGCTATATTGTTAGTTTGATTCCTTGTCCAAAATTCTTAAATTCAATTTCTTTTTTTGATTTTTTTTTCACAATGCAGTATTTGATTGCTGCTTCTCCACTGACGTGTTGGACGAAGATGAGTACAAAGTTTACTTGGGTGGCATTGTACCGCAGCTACAGGACTACTTTCCTGATGCTTCTTTCATGGTTTTTAACTTCAGAGAAGGGGTGAGGCGGAGCCAAGTATCAGACGTGTTATCTCAGTATGACATGACAGTTATGGATTATCCTCGACAGTACGAGGGGTGTCCGCTGCTGCCGTTGGAGATGATCCATCACTTCCTTCGGTCCAGCGAGAGCTGGTTGTCATTGGAGGGGCAACAAAATGTGTTGTTGATGCACTGCGAAAGAGGCGGATGGCCCGTCCTTGCTTTCATGCTTGCAGGTCTTATGTTGTACCGAAAACAGTACACTGGAGAGCAAAAGACCCTTGAAATGGTATACAAGCAGGCTCCTAGGGAACTTCTCCATTTGTTGTCTCCTTTGAACCCACAGCCTTCTCAGCTGAGATATCTTCAGTACATCTCTAGAAGAAATTTGGGTCCTGATTGGCCCCCATCTGATACGCCTTTGTTTTTAGATTGTTTGATACTTAGATTCCTTCCTCTTTTTGATGGGGGCAAAGGTTGCCGGCCTGTAATACGCATCTATGGTCAAGACCCATCAACACCAACCAATAGAAGTTCTAAGCTTTTGTTTTCAACTTCAAAGACGAGAAGACAAATTCGCCATTATGGACAGGTACTGAATCACACAATTGAAATTAAAGGATAGGTTAACCAAAAAAAAAAAATTGAAACACTTATGAAATCCAACTGCAGGCAGAATGTATGCTGGTGAAAATCGATATTCATTGCCGTATTCAAGGGGATGTTGTTCTTGAGTGCATCCACTTGCAAGAAGATCTGGTTCGTGAGGAGATGATATTCAGAGTTATGTTCCATACAGCATTTGTGCGATCAAACATATTGATGCTTAATCGCGATGACATTGACCTTTTATGGGATTGCAAAGACCAGTTCCCCAAGGAGTTTAAAGCAGAGGTAGGCTGTTAAATATTCTTCTCTGGTTTTCTCATTTTTTTTCCCGAAGCCGTTGGAGTTGAATGCATACTCATATCTGTATCAGGTACTTTTTTTGGATGCTGATGCTGTTGTCCCCAATGTCCCCTCAGTCGTGGCTGGTGAAGATGGAAATGAGACAGAAGGTGCTTCTCCAGAGGAATTTTTTGAGGTCGACGAGATTTTTAGCAGTGCAACGGATGGGCATGAAGGGAAGGGGGACTCTGATACTCCTAGAACTCGCGCTAGCACACCCGAAGATTTAGTTCATAAGGAGGTTTGGAAGGAGGATTTTGATCCTCACACATTCCAAGACTGTGCATCAGATGATGGGAGCTACAAACAGGATAGAAAGGTGGATTCTAAGTTCGGTGCAGTAAAGGACATTGCTGTAGATGATGTGAAGTATAAGCTGGATGAAAAGGTGGATTCAGATTCTAATGAAGTAAAAGATATTGCTGTGGATGAGGGTGATACCAAAACAAATTCCATGTTAGTTGGTGAGGAGATTAGACATGCCATGACTAAGGAAGTTACCGGAGATGTTTATGAAAAGTTGGAAGAGATGGAAAATAAAGTTGATGATGAAGATGCTGCCATGCAAAAGAAGTCAGACTCCGAGGTTACACAGCAAAAAAGTGTTGATAGACAAAAATCTGACAAATTACAGCCTGCCGCCAGGAAACAGATAATAACAAACACTAAACCAGCTGCAGATACAAGTGTAGCGAAATACAAGACTAAGCAGCAAGAATCTCAGGGTAAAACGTCAAAGCCAGCCGTGTCTAGGTGGATACCTCCTAACAAAGGATCTTATATCAATTCAATGCACGTATCATATCCTTCCAACGCTGTGCATATATCACATCCACCATCAAGATACAATAGTGCTCCTGCTGCTTTTGCCAGTTTTGCTACTTCAAAGGATTCTAATGCATATACAAAATCAAAAACTTTTCCCCTTTCTGGCAATTCCGTAAATACGCTTTATAATGATGTGGGGAACGAGCTGAAAAGTCGTAAGGCGGATAGTCCAAAGCCTTTAGAAACTTTGCAAGAGAAGGTTACCAGCCAGCCATTATCAGTCCCAGAGACAACTTTGTCTACGGTTTCAACGGTGGGGCATGTTTCCGGACAACAAATAAAGCCCTCTTCTCCTCAGTTGTCTTCTACAGCTCCACCAGCACCTCCCCCTTCCCCTCCCCCTACCCCCTCTCCGCCTCCGCCGCCGCCGCCGCCTCTTTGTAGTTTCCTGCATGTGCGTCTGGTCCAAGTTCCATCATCTTCTTCCCCTTTGCAGGTAGGTACACCACCCATTCCCCCTCCCCCTCGCCCTCCCCCACCACCACCACCACCACCACCACCATTTCAAAGTAGTCATGCAGCCTTTTCAAAGCCCTCAACTGTGTCTCCGCCTCTGCCTCCGCCTCCACCTCCGCCTCCTTTGTCCACAACTCTCACGTCATTAAGTAGACCCTCCCCCCCACCACCACCTCCTCCTCCTCCTCCCTTCGCATCTAGCAGGCAAAGTAGTGGGACTCTGTTGCCTCCATCACCATTGCCAACCACTTGGATGTCTGTATCTGCCCTTGTTGGGACGACAACTTCCCAAGCTGCTCCACCGCCGCCACCACCTCCACCCCCACCTCCTCCTCCTCCTCCTCCACCACCCTCATCCACGCATCGCACGCCTCCGCCACCACCGCCGCCTCCCTTCCTACCTTCACTTGGGGCTCCACCTCCACCACCTCCCCCTCCTTTGCCTGGAGTTCCACCCCCACCTCCTTCACGTGGAGCTCCACCTCCTCCACCACCACCCCCGATGCATGGAGCCCCACCTCCACCACCATCTCCTCTGATGCGTGGAGCCCCACCCCCACCACCTCCGCCAATGCCTGGAGTTCCACCACCGCCACCACCTCCAATGCGTGGGGCAGCAACACCACCACCACCTCCAATGCATGGGGCACCACCGCCGCCACCTCCTCCAATGCGTGGTGCTCCACCTCCACCTGCACCTCCAACTAGTGGAGGCCCACCTCCTCCACCACCCCCAATGCGTGGAGCACCACCTCCACCTCCTCCACCAGGAGGTCGTGCTCCTGGCCCCCCTGGTCCTCCAGCTCCGCCTAGACCTCCAGGTGGCGCACCTCCTCCTCCTGTAGGTGCCAAAGGAGTAGCTGCTGATGCAAGAGGCTTGTCTTTAGGGAGGGGGCGTGGGCTATCACGACCTACAGGGATGGGGGGTCCAGCTACTACGGCTCGAAGATCCTCCTTAAAGCCACTGCATTGGAGCAAGGTTACAAGGGCATTGCAAGGAAGCTTGTGGGAGGAATTGCAAAGATATGGGGAGCCTCAGATGTATTTCAACTCCTAATACTATCTCTATTTTCAGAATCACTCATACATGTCTATTTTTTAACACTTCAGTTTACTAACGTTGATACATCTGACTTAGAAACGTTTTGTTTCATACTGCTTCCTTCCGTAATTAACTAACATAGCTTTCTTTTGTTCTAGTGCGCCAGAGTTTGATGTGTCAGAAATTGAGTCTCTTTTTTCTGCAACAGTCCCAAAACCTGCTGAATCAGGGGGTAAAGCTGGAGGGCGACGTAAGTCTGTTGGATCCAAAACTGATAAAGTCCACCTGGTAATTTCATACAAATTAAATATCTTCGCATAAAGATTTGTTTCTAAGAGAACTCATTGCTTCTCAAACATGATTCTTTTTGTTTAGGATTCATCCTAATGATGCAGCGGTCTTTCTTTTTCCTTTTTTTCCCCCCTTGGGTTGGTGGCCTTTATTCAAGTATTTTAAGTGGTGCTCTAGCATTAAAGTTGCGATGCTGTCTGGAATTAAAAAATTGTACCTTTTCTTCCAAGATCTTTTAAAATACCTTCACATTGTTTTGTGTGTGCGCGTGTACATAAACATATAGGGTGCGTTTGTTTCGTGGTTTGAATCATGGTTCGAATCATTTTGCTACAGTATTTTCTCTCACAAAAATTTAGATCTTTATTCAAATACTCTATTTAAATACTCGAACTAAACGGGCTCATAATCTTCAGTATTCTAAAACTTCTCTCTGTAAATGTTGGATCTACACAAATGATAGAAAAGCATTATAGAAGTTTCTCAGTGATTTGCCAATATGCATTGATGGGGAAATAGTTTACACTAGGTCAAACGCCATTGCAGACAATGCCCCTGGTTTTACCACTGATCTATATGCCCTGGCTGTCTGTTTGTCTCTACTCTGTTGATCTTAGAATGGTGTTCTTTTTAATTTAGTGTGCAGTGTTGCTGCTTATTTGTTGTTGTTACAAGGGTAATCTTCGTTCAAGATTTGTGTATTTATTTATTCATCGCTACCGCATGATTATTGTCATTACTTTTTTTTTTTTTTTGTTGCATTCTAAGGTTCACAACTATAGTTCTCTGTCATCTTACTTGCAATTTTTGTGTTACATGCTGTAGATTGACCTCAGGAGGGCTAACAATACTGAAATTATGCTCACGAAAGTTAAGATGCCACTTCCTGATATGATGGTAAGTTGCTATAATTGAAAATCTTGGTCACTTGAATAATCCAGAAATGCAAATAGTTCTTATTGTTTGGACGTAAATGCTGGTTGTTTGATATAGAATTTGACATACTCGCAAAGCAGGCTAGTCAATCTAATGCTGCTTATGTCTTACATGTCAAATTTTCTCTGAACACATATGGTAGGCGTAGCAAATAGTGCTTTTCACCCTGGGGGATCAGTATCATTTTTGCAATCTTGCACTATCTGGCAGAGAGTATACCTTAGTTTATTCTTACCTTTTTTTTCTGTACTATATATATCTGCCATATATATTCTTGCACTGTGCCTTTTCTTTTTTCTTTTTTCTTTTTTTTGGGGGGGATTTTTCTTTTATGCTTTCTTTCTCTACTGTATCTGTCCTAAATATGTTTGAACTCAGCATTTACTTTGAGTTTTGATTATTTTCGAGTACACACACACACACACACGAATGCGTGGTTAAATTATAATTAGTTAACAATGTATGGATATGCGTTTGTCAGGCTGCAGTACTAGCAATGGATGAATCTGTCTTAGACGTTGATCAGGTGGAAAATCTAATAAAATTTTGTCCGACTAAAGAAGAGATGGAACTTCTCAAGGTGAAGTTTTAATACAAATTACAATTTAGGTTTTACCTTTTGTTAGCTAGACAGTGATTCAATTCCAAATTAGAGAGATTAGTTATTTCTGCGCTTTTAGAATAGAGCAGTTTTTTATTTTGTTTACTCTTTAATTTGCTTGATCATAATCTCTCTGTTAAATTATTTAGGGCTACACAGGCGACAAGGAGAACCTAGGAAAATGTGAACAGGTAATCACTACTTGTCTTGTTTGTCAAGAACTTCTCCAAGAATGACATACACGGGGAATTTTTTTTTCTCTCAGATCTGTAGAGGACTTTCTCTCAGTTTTTTTAACTATTTCTTTCCTTTTGCTAATGCTCTCTTTTTTGCATAGGAAAAGAAGTAAGAAAATAGAAATCATTAGAAAATAATTATATTTTCTCCTTAAGATGACCTAGATTATTATTATTATTATTATTATTATTATTATTAATGGCCTAGATTTTGATCATAGTTAGCTATATCAGCTGCTGTATACTTGATTGTTTCATCCTTGCTGTTGAAGGAATGGAACAATTGATTCATCTTATATGTGTTGTACATGGTTATTGTTTTTATTGAAATTGAGCCGTTTTACTTGTTAATTTGAGAATATATCAAAACTTCTTTTTTAATATTATTTTACCTGGGGACATTTTTGATGGTCATTTGTTGTATTCTACTATTATGGTTCAGTATTTCTTGGAGTTGATGAAAGTACCTCGTGTGGAGTCAAAATTAAGAGTGTTTTCTTTCAAGATTCAGTTCAGCTCTCAGGTTTGGTGGTATCTTTCATGTTTCTTTAATGTCTTTTATATAACAGTTTTGTCGCTCATTTTATGTGCATTGGTTGTCTCGTTGTGAATCTTTTTTTTTTTTTTTTTGGTAGATATCAGAATTTAAGAAGAGTTTGAACACTGTGAACTCTGCATTGTGAAGAGGTTTGTTGCTGTTGTGATTAGCAATTCCTTGTAGATTTTTGACTATCTGTATGGTATTAAGTATCTTAACCTGCTTGAATTTTTAAATGCCTTTTGTATCTCTGTTTTGATTTGGGTAGTTTTTTTGCTGCTTAATAGGTCCGGAATTCCTTCAAATTGAAGGAGATTATGAAGAAAATTCTTTTTTTGGGTAACACTTTGAACCAAGGAACTGCAAGAGGTAAGGGTCTTTATAGACCATTTTCTCTTCTTGTTATCATTTGTATATGTTGATTTGTGTATGCTGGAAATTTCTTTTTCCTTTCCCTCGTAGATGCTAGTTTTCAATAGAGATTTTTTTTTTTTTTTTGCATTAATCACACAAGTGTTATGAGACTGACATTTTGATAGCAAGAAGAACTGGTACATTGGATATAAAAACGTGACTGCGCTACAGCCTTCTTTTTAACTGTGCTGCTAGAGACATGAAGGGCTAGGGTTTTCCTTTTTTCTTTTTATATTTTATTCGGGAGAATATTTTGTACTATTGCGTTTATTGCTTGGGTCACTGGTCCTCAGTTCTTTTTGTTCTTCTGTTTTTTTTTTTTTTTTTCGTTTTTTTGTTTTTTTGTTTTTTTAATTCAAAAGAGGGGAAAGAAAAAGTTACACCCGATTTCAGGGAAAAAGGGTTGTATTACACATTCCATGAGAAGCACTGGTTATTTTTGTTAGTCGGAGAGCATAAGAATTGATGTGGTCATACTGGCTACAGTTCTTGTAGTTGTTTCCAGATTTCCTAAAATAGCTGGAAATTGGACTCGTTCACCTGTGCTTCTAATTACCAATCTAGTTTACCACCGGTTCAACAAGAAAGCAACTACTTTGTTTTTTTTTTTTTTTTTTTTTTTTTGTTTGAGGGAACTACTTTGTTATTGTTACAATGTTGTTTTTAACTTTACTGTTTAGTTACCTCGTTATGAGGATTGTGATGGCTTGGTTTTACTAAGATGAAATTATTATTCCTCGGGCTTTGTTATATAATGATGCGAATTTTGAAGTGATCCTAACTTGTACAGGTTCGGCAATTGGATTCAAATTGGATAGTCTTTTGAAGCTTAGTGATACACGTGCTTCTAACAATAAGATGACGCTTATGCATTATCTCTGTAAGGTATGGTTCTTGCATTCTTGTGAGAGCGAAGTTTACATCGAAACCAGAGCACGTCTAAAAGACAACCAGCGTACAGGAATTCCTTAAGAAGATTAGAACAATAATATTAACAAAACCCAACCTGAAATTAACATGTCAATGCAAGTCTGATGCGATTTCAACGGTTATCACAAGTTGGGTTCGAAAATCCCAAATAAAATATGGGCTTGATACGACTTGGGCTGTATTGAATCTCATCAACAATCTTGAGTATCCTTGAATTTGCTTTGGTTTCCCAAGTTGGATCCCTATTTGTCATAATTTAACAATTCTTTAACATACGTGGACATTCAAAATTTTCTCCGAGCAACGATTAGAAGGCTCTCATACTTTTACTTGATGCAGATATGATTTATTTTTTCCCCCTAAAAGAGGATGCAGACATGCGTTTAGAATGCAGAGGAAGGCTCTTCATTTTCCAAATTGTTCTCCTCGTGCCATTTAACCTCATTTTGAAACTGTTTAAAGCTATTGGTTTTGGCTAATAGCATAATCATAATATGTTTAAGCATGCTTCTTTTTGAAAGGATCTTTTGCTATGCAACTTAACCATTTGTTCTTCAAATTGGATGGGATTATTTGTATGCTTAATTGTCTGATGGAAATGTGGCGAATGAACCATAATTTTGCACAAAAATTTATGCCCGTCTCCCAAATGGTTTTGCTTTTGAGTTCATCGAAATGTTGCGTACAAAAGGATCTTGGAAAAGTCTTTTGAATCTGAGATTTGGTTCTCATGTGCCTTAGGGTCTTGCTTCCAAGTCACCTGGACTCCTTGATTTTCACCTGGACCTTGTCAGCCTGGAACCCGCAACAAAGGTGCCTGTCTTTTGATTATATGTTGTTAGTGGGTTTCTATCTTTAGTATTGAATGTATAAATATTTACATGTAAAGGGATCTTCCTTCCATTCAGATACAATTGAAGTCCCTGGCAGAAGAAATGCAAGCTATAATTAAGGGACTGGAAAAGGTCAAGCAGGAGTTGGTTGCATCAGAAAATGACGGTCCTGTGTCCGAGGTTTTTCGTAAGGTATAAATTCATCTATATCCTTAAATGGCGTTTTGGATCAATTTGAGTACTCATATACTCATTTTTTATCGTTGAAATTACAGACATTGAAAGGATTCATTTCTGTTGCTGAGACGGAGGTGGTGTCTGTTACAAATTTATACACGGTGGTGGTAAGATACAGATTATCTAATATCTCCTTAATTTGTCTGACTTTTGATACAGTATTGCCTTATACTTTTTACCTTTTGATCAATAGGGTAGAAACGCAGATGCACTTGCCTTGTATTTTGGTGAGGATCCTGCACGTTGCCCATTTGAGCAAGGTTGGTTCTTGATTTGGCATTTTCCTTTACACCGTAACATCTTATTTGTGACTACATAGAGCTTTGATTTTTGCCTTAATAGTAAGTTTATAGTGTTAAAAGGAAGACCAAGGACTACGATTGTGGGAAAGAGAAGCATTTCCCTATATTCTACTATTGTGGTCTTTCTTTGGATTTTCGCATTTCTAGATGAATCCTAAATGTTTACTATTTTTATGTGGTACGTGTGAAAATTTTCTCACGTTACACTGTCTTGACCAAATGCAGTGACGACAACTCTCTTAAACTTTATAAGGTTGTTTCGAAAAGCACATGATGAGAATTGCAAACAGGCTGAATTGGAGAGGAAGAAAGCAGAAAAGGAGGCTGAAATGGAAAAGGCCAAGGGCATCAACCTCACAAAAAAAACCGCAAAATAGGCGGTGATCAATTTTTTCTTTCCTTCCACTGCACTTGAGATGGAGCTCCTGCCTTCAATCAGAGGTCTGCGGCAACGAAACCAAGTTGATGAAAAGGCACACATTGCTAGGACCATGCTCAGATGCGCCCCTTTTTCCATAATCGGTGCAAAAGGAAGCCCTCGAAGGTGATTTGGACAAGGGCAAAGGGCTAGCCGAGCCTGTAGACCACAAGCATAAATCTTAGTCGTACATGCGTGACAAGCTACTGTTCAATTGGATGATCGCGGTCAACTCAACACAATAGATTTCTCAGCCAGACCAAACTTTGGAACTAATTGAGTAGTTACCATCATTGCTTGAGAAACAAAAAGGTTTCTTCACATGTGGTAATTGCTATCTTGATGCTGGATCTGATCTGGCCCTGGCCCCTACATTAACCACGCCGAGAGATCCAAGTATAGGCGACACGGTTTTCTCAGGCTTTTGCCGTTCATTTGAAATAAATTTTTTTTCAAGCTCCAGAAGATTGGGATTGTAAAAAAGCACTCATTTTGGCCCGTGTACAAAGCTCTAACCCTTTTGGTAGTGTAGAATTTGATTCATTTTTCCTGTAACATATAATTTAATTTCTCCTTTTTTCACCTTAGTTGAAATTTTTGATAGGAGCCCTCATCAAAAGTTAGATGTTTGTATAGTGTTGTAAGCTTAGAAGAGAAATTAGAAAAAAAATTGTAATTGTAAAATAACTGTTTAGTGTAGGCTGTGAGCTAGAAACTGCCTGTTTCTTTCATATTTTATTATTATCATTATTATTATATCGTCAAAAATCCAAAATATTCTTCTAATTCATGAAACCTCTAGGGTATGGACCCCCTTGTTGCTTCCATCCACTCTTGCTTGCTCAGGAGTCTCTTGAGCCTATAATATGGAGTTTTTGAGAACCAAATTCTGACACCAAAGTTTTAACTGTTGTAGTGTAAAGCTCTAATATGTTGCAGTATGAAGTAAAAGTATGTTACAATATTTAAGTTTTAACTTAAAGTTTCCACTTGAGAACATATGTTCGCACTAAAAAATTTTGGTTCAAATTACTTTGTTAAAATATTTTCTCTGGTAAAATTTAAATTGCTATGGCATTTCAAACCTTTGGTTTGAACTTAAGCATCCAAACGGACTAGAACTTCTATTGGCTTGTTTCCACATCAAGTTCAATGTTTCTTTTTCTTTTCTTTTTAGTCCTCTTAGCTCTACATTTCTGCAAGCTTGTTTTCCTAACCCTTCTTGAAGTGTCATTTATGTACACTTGCACGCCACTGCAAATGTTCTTTTTCATCACATGTAACATGTGGATACTTGAGTAGCTAATCATGCCCATTCAAGCACGTGTATAAACAGCTCAACCAACAAGGAGGTTTAAATGTTAATGCATCCTTTGGAAAATTTCCTTTGCCACGTGGCCTGATACAAAGAAGATATCTTTTACTCTGAGCAGCATTCTAAGCTTTGCAAGTGAGGATAACAGCTACGTTTGCTAACGTCGTTCTAACTACATAGTTTTAAGTGCTACAGTATAAATTTCTCATATATTACAGTAATTTAGTTCCTACTATATGATTCTAACTGCATTCTCAAATACATGTCAAAGGATAGATCCTCGGCATACATGCTTCTTGTTCTGCTAATCAAAAGAGTGCAATAGAAATAGACAATTTGTTAAGGACGTTCGATCATAAAACTTTAAGTAAATAGCTCGGTTAGTCTCCAACTTTTTAAAAATGTGTAATTTGGTCTCAACCTCTTTTATTTAACTAAGTCTAACCTTTCAAAAGGGTGCAATTTAGTTCCTACCATTTAATTTTGGATGAAAAATATTGTTTTTTATTTTTTTACTCAAAATTACCGTACTATCCATTCAAACTAACTGATACATTAAAAAATTTATTTCAATTTTGTTATTTCTTTTTCTCTCTCCCCCCTTCTCTCACACTCTCTCTCCCCTTGTCCTTTCTCTCTCTATTGTGAATCAAACACAACACCTGAACCCAGCCCCCCAGCTAGCACCTGACCTCCCGCGACCTCCCCAAGGCCAGCGACCTCCCGACCTTTGAATTTGTTTTTTTGCTTAAAAAATCAGGTTTTTTTTAAAAAATTTGATTTGTGATAGTGCTGAAGTAGTGCTAGAAGCAGTCTATGGCAGCTAGAAGTAGTGTTGAAACTGAATATAGGGCCATAGCTCAGGGAACATGTGAGCTCATTTGGATACAAAGATTCATGGTAGATTTGAATGTGCAACTAATAGGACCTATGAAGTTGTTTAGTGATAGCAAATCAGCTATTAGTGTGGTTCATAATCTTGTGCAGCATGATCAAATGAAACACATGAGGATTGATAGAAACTTCATCAAGACAGAGGTAGAAAATAGAACCGTCAACTTGTCTTATATTCCTACTAAGTAGCAAGAAGCAGATGTTCTGACTAAAGCACTTTAGAAGTCAAGTTTTGATATTTCTGTTAACAAGCTAGGAATGACAGATATCTATTCACCAACTTGAAGGGAGTATTGGAAAGTCAGATAAAATCCCACGTTTGTGGGAGTATTACTTGGCAGAAATAGTCTTAGTTTCCCTTTCTTATTTGTTTGGTTGCCTTATGTTCGGGAGTTTGTTTTTTCTTGATTTCTAGGCTTTCTTGATTTCTAGGATTTCATGATTTTAATAATATGTATTTTTTAATTGTTTTTATATTTTAATTTTAATTTTTGAAAAACATATTAGTATTTTACTAAAATACTCTCATTTAAATGGCCAAAACAAACTTTTCCATCTAAAATTAAATGATAGGGACTAAATTATACCCTTTTTAAAAGTTAGACCCAGTTAAATAAAAAAAGGTTGGGGACCAATTGAACTATTTACCGTAAAACTTTTTGGTTTTGTTGTATTGTTTTCATTTAAAAAAAAAAAAACTTTTGAGAGGGAAAGTTAATGAACTTTTAAGTCCAGTATTTTTCTACTGATTGTTTGTGTTAGGGCTCAATACCTTAGTCTCATCAGTGTCTTGGACCCCATTAAAAATGACTGCATAATGTGTGTATTGTCAAAACATTTTGCCTTCTAAAGCTTGTCGTTTTGAAAAATATTCAAGTTTCTTGCCAAGTTAATGCACTCTTAAAAGAAGATACAAATTGAATCAAAATATTGTTTTGAAAAGCAAAACCTACCAAATTGGCTTCGTGCATTACAAAAAACATTTTGCTTTTGAAATTCCTAATGTTCACTGTTTTAGACTTTCTTGCCCAATTAGCTGAATTGGGCATTTACGGTTGAAGACTAATATGATTCCACTGGAACCAAAAGTAATTCAAATCTTTTTTTTGCCCTTTAAAAAGTAGGTCAAATCCGACAAGTAGTAAAGTAGCAAACTCAAGGATCAAGGTGCTTCTTGGTTGCTTGATTATCTTGTCACTGGGGACATCACAAACTTCTGGTCTTATTAACAACATTTGTTGGAAGATTTGACTACAAGAAGTAAAGCAACACAGAACTTACAAATGGGGTTTCATGAAGGAAATCTGTGTTGGTTGGTGCTCTCTTACAACTGAAAAAGAGTTGAGAATTAAAAGGAAAATGCCAGGTGTTACAAATGGAGATGATTACTACTAATTTTTTGATTAAAATTGCAACGTAAAACTTCGTGGAATCCTCAATAATATTCGTTCATCAGCTCAAATCCTACTCTTCTTTAATTTGGCTCCTCAAAAGGGTCCTTTTGTCTAGACACTGGCGGGGTACTAGCAGTCCCCTGTTCGAAGACCTATTTCGAACTTTACAACCATTTTTTCTATGTCCATATCCATTAAAAAAATCCGTTACTATATAAATCCCTATATCATATATAGAGAGTCTTCTAATTGACACATAAATTTGTGAAAAGTTAAAAAAATATATATATGAGAGGAAGCACTCCTTTAGTCACAAGTGTAGTACATTTTTTTTAAATGAATCGTACCGTACATATTTGATGAAGCATTTCTTGATCTATTTCAAAAAAAAAAAAAAAAAAGTTGCCTAACAAAAATTGCAGCATTTTTTCCATAAACAAAACCAAAATAGCTCTGATGCAAAGAAATCTATGTATTATTCACACTATAAAAGACGCCATTGAGACAATTTGCAGATGACTAACAACAATAGGATTGATATGGAATGTAACAAAAGAAAAAAAAAATGGTAAATCTGTATACAATTTCGTTTTTTATGACAACGATTTTGCTTCTCCTGTTGTGGGGTACAAATCCCACCTGCAGATCCTTATGTGCTGGAAATTGCCTGGAGCCTCTCCAAGCAAAAAAAAACCAAAGAAATCAGTACCCCTTTGGTACATAACAAATGATTCTTCAATTTGTTTGCACTCATCTGTACCTTTATCCAAAGGAATAAAAGAAAGAGTTGACTTTTTAGCTGGTTTCTCTGAATATGAAAAAAGAGGAAAAAAAAAATTCAAGGAATTTCTTCCAAATTCTTCAAACTTGTATAATTACCAATATTCTCATCTTGATGATCTCCATCTTTGATGACCCCACAAATTCTTTCCTCTTGATCAATCAAAAACCCCACTTTGCAGCTCTTGCAGAACATGATATTCACAACAGTATCAATCACCACAAGGATTGAGTACAAGTAGAAGATCAAAACAGCCTCCAAAAGCATTGAAGATCCAATCTTTCCATTAATATTATAAGCTCTTACAACTCTATGTTGGAACAAAGCCTCAGTTGCAGCCAAAGTGAGATTTAAAGGCAGAGCCAGAGACAAAGCAGTTGAAGTCCTTCCCTTTATCAAGACACAAGCCTTGAGGGTGGCTAAATATCCACCACTCTTCTCCATGCCTGACAAAACCAGTGCCAAATTGCATGTTATGAGTGTGTTTGCAAGCACTATAGAATACAAAACAGCCCCAGATGCCGATAGAAAGAGAAGGGTGTTCGGAGAGCCCAAACCGAACCCGTCGAGAACATTGAAGGCGAAGAAAAGGAGAGCAAAGACTGTTGCATTGGCAGAAAGGATCAGGAGAGAATTGAAGATGTAGGTTGTAAAAAGTGGATAGTAAAGGGACAAGATTGAAGAGAAAGAAGGTTGGGAGGTGGGTTTTGGCGAAGAAAGAGATTGGATTACATAGGCTTTAGATATGAGGAAGAAAGTGAGGGTAAAAGGAAGTGTGAAGATTGATGAAGAGATTGTCTGAGAGAGTTTTTGATTGAGAATTGTGAAGAATTCTGAGGAGTGTATTGGGAAGCCAGCAGCAACAAAAAGGTCGTTGAGACGATTGTAAATGGTGGGCAAAAGAGAAGAAGATAGTGAAGGGAAAATTAAGGATTGAGAGAGGAGGATTGAGGCTGAGAAAGGCAAGGCCAAGAGAGCTGCTCTTGAGGTGAAATGGTGGTAGTTTTGGAGGAATGTGTAGATTGATCTTCTGATGATCTTACAAGATTTCTCCATTTTTTGTTTTTGTTGTTGTTTTTGATTTCTCTTCTCTTGCAATGCAAGGGAGAGATGAATGAAAATGGTGGGGAGTTTATGTGAAAATATCAATACCATGTTGTGTATTGGAAGGAGGGGCTACTATAAAGCATTGGTGTTTTCTCCACTTTCCAAGGTGTATTTTTTTATTTTTTATTTTTTTATTGGGATATGATCTCTCTCTCACTCTTTCTCTCTCTAGAGTCTTAATGGTTAGTTAGAGGAGAGGGAATTTAGAGGTAGGTGATTTTGGATGAATAGATGGTCCAACAACTAAAAACTAACAAAAACATTAGCAAGATTGGAGTTGTTTTGGTATTTGTATCTACCAATGCCACTCTTTTGGACTCTTTTGAGTTTTTGGTCTTTGTATTCTCCTAAATCACTGCTAATTGATTGGCTGAAGGAAACATGAAAAGAGTAGCTTTTTTATTTTTCTTATTTTTCTTTATTTTCCCTCTTGTGCAAAGTTTGTAAACAGAAGTAAGAAACATTTTTATTGTGCTTGGCTTTGATTTGCAAAAGAAAGGGCTTTTTTTTTGGGGGGATTGCTTCCGGAATCATTTTGCTTTTCAATGCTTCCGTCACACCATTATGCCATCTTAATGTTATTGCTTGTTATAAACGAATTGCTTTTTTTCAGGAAATTGCTTTAAGAATATCAATCAATAGCTATTTTATTGAAATAGTACAAATAAAATAAAATAGGAAGTTAGATTTCATGCATTTGGATTTGGACTGAGAGATACTAGGGTAACTGATAACAAGATAAGATATACAGTTGCTAGTTGAATAATTCAACCCCATGCAAAAACACTGAAATGTCAAGATATTTAAAAACAAATATATATATATATATATATATATATATGAGTGTGGTTTCAATAGTTTAGTTTTCAATAGATATTATTAGCATATAAATATGACAGTTTTAATTAAGTGGATAAACAAAAAAATTATAATAATTAACGTCACAATTGCTATTAAAACATATCTTATTGGAAAGGTAACTAAATATATATAAATATATATGTGTGTGTATATATATATAGAAAGAAAGGGGTTTAGATTCAAATATATATATATATATACATAGAGAGAGAGAGGGGTTTAGATTCAAATATACTTAGATTCAAACCATTTTAGGGTAGGGTCATCAATCCTTAATTTGAAATGTTTCACGTGGAAGTGAATGATTCTTAGCTTGCAAGATGATTATAATAATAACAGCAAAAGGAAATTGAAAAGGGTATTTAGAACTGTATATCTTTAAGACAGACGGGTAGACCAGGTAGGTTTCTTTCAATTTCTATCAACAATTATTATCAACAAATAATGGACGCATCATCTTTCCATTAAATCCTCGCCATTCATTTTTCCCAAATCAAATCGCAAATGGTTAATTTTTTACCTTAAAAAAATGAATGATTGATGCTTATGTGATTATAAATCACAATCCTTAATGCATGATGTATCAACTATCATGGTGTAGAGCCGAGCCAAGCCAAGCCAAACTATGAAAGTGAGTTGAGGTAGACTTGTGCTGGGTGGGCCCCTTTTGGGCCAATGAAATACAAGGATAATGAGAAACATTTCACCTCTTATTGTGTTTTAATATTTTGTGAGTAACAAGTTTTACATAATATTTAGCAAAGTAAATTAAAATTATAGTTAAAATTAATTTTTGTTAAAAATATTGTAGTATGTGAGAGCTTTATATTATAACAATTTTTTGTTTTTCATTATTGTATGCGATAGTTTTTTTTACTATTTGAGTTAGAATTTGTTTTGACAAATACCCGATTAATTTTATGGGATTAAATATGAGTGCTCGATGATGCAGTGTTATACAAACTTCTGATCTGATTGGTGGGTCCCCCTAATGACGTGGCACTTACATATTTCATTAGGTTAGATTAGGTTGGAAGAAATATCAAAGCACTTCTCTACTTCCTAATTCCTTTGGTGGGGTGTCGTTGTGTCAGAAGACCTTCCAACTAAAAGGAGATTGCAAGGGAGAAAAGACAGAGTTGGGAGCAAGAATTAAATTTAAAACAAAAAGGAAAAGAACTTTAACTTGGAATCTTAAAAATGATTAATGTTTGTATGCAAAGAGCTTTATGCCTTTATAAGGTCACATGTTGCTATTTCGTGAGGTGGCTTCTTGTCCTGTTCTAATTTAATTGTTTGTCTGGCAATGGAATTTGTCCTACCAAATTATTAATTAGGTCAATTTGGTGCCCTAAACGTGGAACTAATTTTTTAGTGGTATTATTTGGAAATTAGAATAGATTCCTCAATAATGTAATGTGGGTTTGGCAAGTTGGGAATCAAATTCAATGATGATGAGGAGTAAAACTTTATGTTGGTTTTGGTTTTGGTTTTGGTTTAGTTGTTGCAAGTAGGATTCTAACCAAACCCACATCCTAATTTGAAAATTACCCTTAACTGTACTTATCTTATAAATGCAAACGGATAATTTCGCTTCTAGGGAAAAAAAAAAAAAAAAACCCAAAAATAAGAAGCTAAGTGCATATTTTAATTGCAAATGATGATGTGACATTTTATATATATTAATATTTAATTCATTACGACTATCTAATTTATATTATATGCATAAAACAATAATACCCATCGATAAGTTTAGAAAAAAACCATCAAGGGTAAATATTAGAGTAATCGTTAAAACTAAACCGATATGTATGTATATGGGTATGTATGTATATATATTAATGGAATATAGATTGCAATCCATTTGCTAATTGCCCACATCTTTTTTAGGAGTTAAAACAAAATTTTCAAATCTATATTAATACTTGAAATTATAGTATGGTTGCATGGAACAATGACCATGAAGCTTCTTCGTAGCATAGATAGAGTCCTGTTTTTACCCAACAGAAGACAAATATGGTTCAAGCAAAGATAAAGCAAAAACCAAGTCAGAGAAAAAATTCAAGAAACATGGAAAAAAAAATTATCTATTTTTTACTGGTAATAAACTTATATATTGTCCTTCAAGATGGTATAACGTACTAATCTATAACTTATCAATTATATATTTATTTTTTTGGTGCCTTCCATAAGACAAGAATCTTCGTTGATGATGATTAAAAATTGAAAAATATCCACTAATATATAATTTAGATCGGTTTGGAAGGTTAGTATTGATTAGTTAGTTGGAACTTTAGCATCAAATGAGTGAAAGCAATCAGATCTTTGTCTTTGCATTTGTACATTACATTATGTATATATGAGATCTAAAATTCAAGGCTTTTTTCAAATTCTTGAGTTTAATTTTTTTTTCTTGAAAGGCTTGAGTTTAATTTTTTTTTAATTCAGATTATGATTTTTTTTCACATGGAATGTCTTCTATTTAGAGGATTTAAAGCACAATGAATAAGTACATGTTTTTGTTAAAACATATATGGAAAGAAAATATTTTTTATTTATATTGTTCCACTTATTTCTTTCTCTCTCTCTCTCTCTCTCTCTCTCTCTCTCTCTCTTGGTGGGGGGAAAATATTATCGACAAAACAAATAAGATACTTTTCATGGTTTAATCAATGTTAATTGGAGTCTTATCTCTAAATTAATATACCTGCAGAAAATGATACCGATCCCAAATTCTTTATTTGAACCATTGACCAAAAAAAAAAAAAAATTTCAACTTTTTTAATATTCAACCATAAGTTGATAGGATGAGCTAGTATCCAGATGATGATGATGATGAAAGTTACCTAACTCAGCAATATTAATTATGCTTAGAAAAAAAAAATGTGATTGATTTGGAAAGAATTATACATGCTTATACTTTAGCTCAAAATTATTTATGTAATACCACTCTTAAAGTGTGGCTTTCTTTGTGGCTCTAAACAACTCAAAATGGCTGACGCTTTAGACTATGCAACTCAATGTTACTTGTGAGAGACTATTCTTTCTCTCTCCATTGCAGTTTGTTTGCCTTGCAAAAGGGGAGTTTGTTCAACCTAAAGTAAACATACCCCGCACCGGAAGATTTTGAAGAAAGGGCCAAAAAAAATTTTTAATTGGATAAATAACCCTTTTTGTTTGAATCAAAAAATACATTTTTTTATGCAGGTAAATTGTTTCAGTTCTTTTTCAAAAAAATAAGAAAAATGACTGTAGCAGGATAATGAACCTCAATATTATGAAAAAAAAAAAAAAACTGAAACCGTTTTGATGTCCAAAAAGCCTTTTTTTTGTGCCAAAAACTGTCCAAAAAAAATTAGCCTATTTGTCCAAAAATTTTTTCCGATAAGGCTACTTTTAAAAATCTCTCTCTCGCACCAAACCACAATGATTAGCATTGGAGTATTTGACACCTTCCCGTGAACTTATCCCACATTTACGATTTGTTACATAAACTTTTTAATTTTAAAAAATTATCCTTTGAACTTACAAATTTACAACAAATCATCCTCCAATGATAGCAATTTTAAGTTTTTGACTAAAATTAATGTGATGTTTATAGGGGTCATAATTAAGAGTACAAAAAGTTTTTTTTTCATGTAAATGTTAACCCAAATTTATATGCAAAGTGAAGTCAATTCAAAATATTCTACTTTTATAAAAGCTTAATTAAAGATATTAATCACAATAAATATGAGTTAAAATATAAAAAAATGATCATTCATGTCAATAATAAACTATTTAAGTGCAAATTACATATCAATCTCAGTCAAAAAACTAAAATCGCTATTAATGGAATGTTTTATTTATAAGTTCAAATGATAACTTGCCAAAATTAAATGTTTAGATTGTTAATGTGCAACAAGTTCAAGGGGTAATAGTGCTAAATACCCTTAATATTATCTTAGCTTCCATAAAAACTAGAGTGTGTTTGAAAACACGAGTTTGAACCAATAAGTTTTGATTTAAATAAATTTTGTTGTATTTTTTTTTAACAAAATTTAAGTTATTATAATATTTTTAGTTTAATTTTTTTTTCGAACCATGTTAATAACGCTAAACATTCATGTGGATAATTTTGGCTATGTCACAAAATGTTTGTAATAGGCGATGGAATAAATTTTTGAATTTTTTTAAATGACCTATTAATATTTATTTGGCAAATACTTCTTGGAAGGTCAACAGACGGTCCAAACAATTTTACTCGTTATTCTCCTTTTTACTTGGGAGAATTTGAAAATTGGCTTTTAAAAAAAGCCTTATTAGCAAAATGATTTTTTTTGGGGTAATTTTTTGACATCAAAAAACAAATTTTTTAGGCATAAAACTGTTCCAGTTTGTTTTCTTTTCACTATGTTTAAGTTTCTTTTCTTGCTACAAGTCTTTTTCTTATCTTTCTGTAAAAAATTGAAGCAGTTTTATTGCATAAAAAAATATGTTTTTTAGTGAAAAAATAAAGACCATTTGTTTAATTTAAATTTTTTTTTGACTTTTTTGTCAGAATATGCCTTTTTTACTTACATCTCATAAGACAGCGTATGAGTACCTTTGAATCTCTATGGCAGTCTTGGACGCTACTCATTTTAGCTATGATTTGACCAAAACATAAAAGAGAAGTAAATAACAATTTTCTGCGGATGCAAATAAAGATCTAACCCAACAACAAACCTGAGACCACTAAAAGTCTATTTATACTTGTAGGATGTTATTGGGATTGAGAATCTCTCACGGCTGAAAATTGTGAGTATTATTTTTCTTCAAATAAAAATTATGGATTTTATATTAATGATTAATGTTCCACCTGTAAAATTATGTCCACAAGAAAGCAAGTAATTGATAAATAAATTGATTCCACTTATTAACAAGTCAAGAAGGTACATAATATATGAATGTGAATTCATTAATTACTCTCTTTCTATTTATATAAAAAATCTTTTTCATCTCTATGAGATTATAATCCTACTACTTATAAAACTATAAGCCTAGTTTAATATGTAGTATATTTTTTAGACTGAATCCTACTCTTTTATAAGTAGCGTTAATATAACCCCATAAGTAGGTTAAATGTGATTGCTTTGTATATATAGGACCATTATTAATAGAATTTAATTATTTTTACAAAATTACAAAAACAATTATAATTTCGTTAAGATCAAGTTAAATATTATAAAACAGTAAGTTTTGTATGTCATACTCGGCCTTGCAATGATTTGGAACATTCCAAATAAAAATAAATAAAATCTTAGAAAAATATATTGTCCGAATTTATTAGACATATTATGAACTACTGATTCAAACTATATCCTTTCAAATTATATAATCCTCATATAAACCTTTCAAACACATAATTAACTCTTTTTCTTTTGGAAAAACTACTATAAATTCAATGCATCATATCTAAACCTTGCAGTTAAAACACACATTTTCAACTTTAGTAAAGATGAGCCCGTCACACAAAATTCGTCACAAAACTCAAAAAATAAAAATCTAAAAACAAAAATGAGAAATTATGTAAAATAGCAGATTTTGTTGTACCATTAGTAAATTATGCCAGAACTTTTAAAAGTGTAAAAATAATAGTAGATTTATATTTTAAAATAACAAAAAATGTACAATTTTTGTATTTTTTGGTCGTCGACTATCTAACAAAGTCACCGGTGAAATTTTGTAATACAATATTACCAGAGTAATATTATATTTCTTGGCCATTAGCAATCTAACGAAGTCACCGGTGAATTTTGTATTTACATAGTAATACAGTATTGCAAAGTTAATATTGTATTTCTCAGCCACTAGGCGTTTGGTGAAATATAGTATTTACACTGTAATATAGTATTATAAGGCTAATACTGTATTTTTTTATTATCATTGGTCCAACAAAGTCGTTGGTGAATTTTTGTATTACACGATAAATACGATATTTCCCCTTAAATATTGTATTTCTCAGTTCACCGATGGTTCGGTGAAGTCGCCAGTGAATTTTTGTTTTTACATGGTAAATACAAAATTTCTTAGTAGATATTATATTTTCTGACGGTCGGTGGTCCGACGAAGTCACCGGTGAATTTTTGTATTTACATTGTAAATACAATATTTTTTGGTAAATATTGATTTCCTAGCCGCCGGTGGTCCGGCGAAGTCATCGGTGAATTTTTGTATTACGTAGCAAATACAGTATTTTCTAGTAAATATTGTATTTTCCAGCCACCAGTGGCCCAATTAAGTTATTGGTGAATTTTTGTATTTAACATGGTAAATACGATATTTTTTGATAAATATTGTATTTCTCGACTACCCGCGGTATCAACAAGGGAGAAAGATGATAGATATAGAGGATAAAGAAGTAAAGGTATTTTGGGGTTTTTATTCTTAATTTCTCATAAGACATTACTCAATTTTTCAAGATATGCTATAAACTATATATTTTGAAACTATATGACATTATTTACTAAGTTTCAATCTAAATATGCTATTTGCTCTTTTAATCTCTAGAAAAAATAATTAAAAAATATGGATCATATCTTTTTCATTTTTCATCCATTGCTGGCAGCAAGTTATAACCTACCCAAAACAAGACGGCGAGTCGACCCATTTCTGTCGATGGTTGTGACGTCTTTTTGCATCTTCATCCAGAGGAAGGGTCACCGACTAAGATCTCATCAAGTCAAGTCTAGATCTTGTCGACGACAAAGATGAGGATTGAATGCGATGTAACGCCCTCTTTACGAACGTCACAGATGTCGTTACATTCATACATTACATATTTATTTGAACTTTAAATATAAACACAGTTAAGGAAAACATAACCAGGGTCCATACATACATTTTTTTTAACAACATTCAATAACTTAATCTATAATTTAATTTCACATTAATATTGATTATAAACTTGCTTTAATAAAGTAAATAAACCAAATTGTGAAATCATAACTTATAAAAACATCACATCATTTAAAAACTATTTACTCCTACAGTTCAGCAGGCCGAACTTGGGACTTCGGCAGGCCGGTAGAGGCTTTGCAAATCTGGGCTTAAAAACTTTCAAAGTTCGGTCGGTCGAAAACGTGATCGGCAGGCCGAACATTCTCACATCGGCATGCCGACAGAGCCAAAAACCTTTAGAAAACTTAATTTGTAAAACAGATTCAACTTTCAAAATGCGGAAGATCAAATTCTTAAAATGATAAAATAAAATATTAAAAACATAGTTCTTGTATTCTTAAAACTTAACAAATAAATATGTCCAAATGTAAAACTTGATTTGAATCATAAAAACTTTCTTCTTGGCGTTCCTCCGGTTACAATTCATCGTACTTTGCTCACACGTCTTTCCATATCCTTCGCCTACTCTATGACTTTCTTACCCTTATCTGCAACATGACATAAACTTGAATAAGCTAATGCTTAGTAAGTACATATAATTCTCACAATTTAAAAACATTTCATAAACATCATCATCATTATCATATCATAAAAGTGCATTAAGCATAGTTTCATAGAAACATATCTTTCATTACTTGACCAAATTCAAACTTATTTCATTTTATCTTAAGGGCCCAAGTGTTGCACCATAAGTATCATTGTAGCCACACCGTCATGAGAGGAAAAGGGTAGCTAATCCCAAACCAAACACGACATCATAAAATATCATATCATAATATTGGTGTGCAACACTTATTAGGTGATACATATATACGTAACTCTCATGCTTTAAAATTTGCCATAATCAAACATGCATAACTTTAAATCAAGAAAATCTTTCGTAAGAAATCCTTTAAGGAAATCATCATAAAATCATTATAAATATCATCATGAACATAACATCAAACCTTTTAAAACACATCATGTTACAGGTGAGAATGTACTTACCTTAAAAGCTAGCTTACTTAACCTTAATATTGTAGGTGACAACGCCGCGGTCTCGATGTGCTCGCTTCATATTGTGTTCATGCCATACATTAATAAAAATAGCAATTAACATATATTTTCAAGAAGCCATGAAATCATCAACACCTAATAATCTCTTCCAATAACATGTTTCATCATATATCCTTTCCATTTCTTGAAAATATCAATTTCATAAAACATTCATCACTATTAGAATATTAAACTAAAACTATCAATACAAAATACATCACTGACTTCTATGAATTCAAGACTTAATAATTAAACATTTACACATAATTTGAGTACCACACTTGCCAAGGATAAAGTCAACACATAAACATGATATCATGATTTTTCTTTAGTCACCAAAAATTACATTTAATAACAAAAACAAGTCATACATCATATACACAAAAATCTGCCAGCAATAACTAGGCAGTGAGTAATCTTTTGAAAACATTTTCTAACAATTAAAATACATATATTTTAATACTAACATCTTATTATCATACATTTCAATATCATAAAATTATTTCATCATCAATAAAATCATTTAAACATATAAAACATTACATAAAACGAAGGTCCAAAATTAACATTGTTAAAACAGTTTTCTTGACCTAATCTCATAGAAATTTCATAACACATAATTCATTCATCAAAACATTACCAAACTTTGCAGTTCATAACATAACATATACATGAACATTTTTGCTAAATTTCGTAGCAAACA
Source organism: Artocarpus heterophyllus (assembly GCA_025403435.1). Taxonomy (NCBI): domain Eukaryota; kingdom Viridiplantae; phylum Streptophyta; class Magnoliopsida; order Rosales; family Moraceae; genus Artocarpus; species Artocarpus heterophyllus. The sequence goes on along the minus strand of CM046345.1, from coordinate 13,359,310 downwards.
AAACACATTTACTCCTTGAACAAAAATTACATTTTCATGCATCATAGCCAAATAACAATATTTTACTGTGAGTGGTAGAGGATGAAAAATTCATAACTTAATTTAGAAATATCGAAATGACTTAAAACTTGGAGGAACATTGCATAATACATACATGGATAACATATAAAAAATTCAGAGCAAAAAGAATTTTGTAGAGAAAGATATAGCAGTTGGATTACAGGTTTTCAAAATTCCAGAATTGCTAAGAAGAGTCTCTTACCTTAAAACAATTTCTTCTCAAACTTCCTTCAAATTCGCCCAACGAAATTTCAATTTTTCTTTCAAATAATTAGCAGGGAAAAATTGACAAGAAGACAAGAAGAAAGCGTGAAGAAAAAGAGAGAAAGACAAAAGAAACGTCTAAGAAGATGAGAGAGAGAGAATTTGAATTAACGTAATTGAAGATAACGTAAAAATGAATTCAATACTCTCTATTTAGTCAAAAATTTCCTGACTAAAGTTGAGGCAAATTTACATGTAAATGGAGTGGAAATTGAGGAAAGTCAAAATCATATAGATAAACTTACCATACTTCACCATTTTAAAAAGGGAAACCATATCAATCAACACCAATCAATGCAAAGTCAAATATTTTATTTCCTTAAATGAGAAAATTAATCCATAAATATGCCAATTAATCTCATTAAACCACCCATTTAACGTAATCATCTCAACCATAAATTTGGAGAGATTTCTGCTGACTGCTCGTCAGCTGTCATCGGCCTACCGATTCACCACATCGGCATGCCGATTCCACAACGTTCGACCTGCCGATGGTTTTCATCGGCCTGCCGATTCTTTGTAGACTTTTTCGGCCTACCAAACTTGAAAGTCCGGCCTGTCGAGCTGTCCTTAAAATACCATACATTATAACATTCAAGTCATCATTTCATCATAAATAAACATACATTAAAATTAACATGAACACTTGAGCACATCGATTCCATGCGATCTTCACCTGTCATAGAACTTGAAATAAATAGTTAGTAACATTAAGATCATAAATCATAACATATAACATAAATTATTAATAAAATTTACTTAATGTCGTTACTAACTTAACATGATTTATTACATCAAAATTGGTGGGTGTTACATGCGATGCTGACGGAGAAGGCGCAATACCTTCGCATGTCGCTAACCATGCTGCCTTTGTCACAATTCCATCACTGTCACGAGCTGTGGGTCACAAACCATGGCGCCCCCATCATGATTCTGTCACCTGCTTGTGACTTTCATTGCAATCTCGTTGTGCTCATAACCATCCCATCGACTTTGGTCGTGAATGGTTTTCGATCCTGCTTTTCTCCACCCACCACCCTACGTCGTCATTATCACTAAGCCTCATCCTCCAGGCTCACCCTAGTCGCCTCCTCCAATGCCATGGTTATGGTAGCTGCTTGAGGATTTTTTATTATTTCTTTTATTTCATTTTTTTGTTAAATTATTAAGGTTTTAAATTTTAATTTGAAAGCTTATTGTAATTAGGTGGTATTAAAGTTTTTAAACAGTTAGATTAAATTCATGATGAAATCTGATTGTCTCATAGATAATACCTTCTATTTTTTTGGGAAAAACTATGATAAGACCATTTAAAAGTTCTCCTTACTAAGACTCATTTATTGACCGTTAAATCTGCATCCAACAAATAAAATTTAATAAAGCTCATTACAAGTTTAATAAACCTACACATACTAGATTAATAAACCTAAAAAAATAATAAAAAAAAGGTAGATTGGAAAAGCTGTTTCGCCTCCACCTTTGGGAGGAGTCACTGGAGCTCTTATCCATCTCGCCGGTGGATCCAAAGGAGGTGCATCAATGATCCCCAATGACCATAGAGCTCGACGGCGATACAAACCCCAGATCTCGATGACCCCAAATTTGCACAAACCTCCCACATAGTGCTTTGAATATTGGCCGAAATCATGGGCGAAGTTGTGGTTCTTGTGAGGTAGTGGGTTGCAACAGGACGCGAAGGGCTACCACTGCTATCTTTGACAACCGCCACCCATGCTAAGGGACCACCACAGGGGTGTGAAGTGCCATTGTGATTGTGAGATGGAGGTCACGACAATCGTGAAGGTCACAAAACAAAGGTCACAATAGTCACGTGGGTTGTGAATGTCACCACCTACATGTGTTGCAAGACGGAGGTCGCGAAAATTGTCAGGTTTGCTATTCCATGAGATGGTTCCGTAGGCCTTGATGTCGCGGGCGTTTTCAGTGCAACAGTTCTCTTGGCCATGACGACTTTCGTGACCTTGTAATCCCATTCGCGACACCGTGGTCCTCTTTTGCCTCCTACCATCGTTCGGGCTCGCCTCCAAGTTGCTATGGACACCACGCCCTCACCCCTAGCCAGTGATGTCATTGCTCTTGCCTCCATCTATCAAGATGTTATGGCTGTGGGTGCTAGAGGGGTTTTTTTTTTTATTTCTTCCTTATTTTGTTTTTTTTGTTAAATTATTAGATTTTTAATTTTAATTTTAATTTTGATTGTGCAAGGAAGCCCCCATTGTTATTAGGTGAAGTTGAATTTTTTAAGCTATTGGATTTCAATAAGATGGACAAAAAATAAAAAGAAAATAAAGACGGTAGAGGTTCTTATCAATAAGACCTTTTAAGGGGTCTTATTATAGGTTTTTTTTTTTAATTTATGAAAATGAGAAAAATAGATAATTGACATCAAAGAAAAATAGGACATATGAAACTAAGTTGCCATCTATCACAACTCTTAGCTGCACTAAATCTCTCACTAAAATTTAATTAGTAGAACTAAAACTTATGTAGTAACGAATTGTTTCAAAGTCAACCAGGCAATACAACAACACCATAAACGCTAGAAAATGAATAATGATAAAACTTCAACTGGGAAATACTAGAAAAGACTATGGCCCCAATTAGAATGTAATGTGTTTGAAGTAGAGTTAAAAAAAAAAAAAAAGTTAAAGCTTTTTAACTAGTGTGTGGATCGTATATGAAAAAATATTTTTTTGATTTAAGAAAAGCTTTTGAACTTGTTTGGTTAAGCAAATTCAAAGCTCTCATTGTTGCAAAAAAAAAAATAATATAAGGATATAAATGGACTTTGTAATTTGTTAAAAATAAATAAAAGTTAAAAAGGTAAATAAAAAGTTTTTTATAAGCTTTTAAAAAAAAATCATAAGTACCAAAGAAGTAACTTGTTCCAAAAGTACTTATAAAAACCAAAAGTCTAATCAACTTATCTATCTAAACAGGTTTAAAAGTCTTTGGGGCTTAATAAGCCGAAAACAACTTAGTTTTAGTTATTTCAAATGGAGCCCAAGAACGCCTTATTACAAACCCTAGAAAAAGCCCATAGGAAAAACCTGAAAGGCAAAAAAAAAAAAATGCAAGAATAAAAAACAAACTACTACAAACACGAGAAGTGATGACCAATGATAGATGAGCAACCCCGAAACAATGCGTTGCACAAAACCATGTTACAGTATAAAGCTTTCATATGCTTTAGTGTTTTTAATTACAACTATGGTTTTAATCACACTTGTTAAACATCTTATAAGATGTTAAGACATGACATGGGACGTGATAGGGTTAGGTTTATGCTCATTGCAAGGAGTTAGCCAACCTTCACTCATAACAACTGACTGCTCATGAGCAAATTAGCATTTTCAAAATATTTTTTGTCCCAAAACTACAATATTTTTCATTTCCTAAACATGTGGTCGTTTTCCACATGCTGTTTCAAAAATTCGACTATTCCTTATGATTTTTTATTTGGTCGGAAAAGATAAAGTCCATCTAGCGGGCTAAATATAGGTCAGACAAGCCGGTATATTGATTATGTAAATATTTTCGAGTTGGCTTGCGGAATGGATCAGAATTTGGCATTGCCTACTTAAACATGTGGGCTGGCCCGGCTTAGATCAAATCTTTGTATAAGACGAGTCGGGTCAGACGCCATGAATTACAACAGTAATATTGGGTCTAATTTACAGGATGTTCGACAAAGTTGATTATAACCAATTTTTTGGTTTAAAAACACTATAATACATGATAATTTTTATACTATTGTAATTTTTTTTCTTTATTGTAACATATGAGAGCTTTACACTATTCATAACCAAAAAATTGTTTGAACCAACTTTATCAAATACACTTAGAAACTTTTTGTAAAGTAATGTGGATTTTTTTTAGAGGATGTGAATACCACTTTGAAGTGTAGTTCTCCCCACCTATGAGTTTTAGGTACAAGTGAACTTAAATTTCCGCAAAGATATGTTGGATATTGAGTAGTTATATATCTTCTAGTTTTAACATCTCTTTTTTTTTTTCACTTTATCCTTGTGTTTTTTTGAAACTATAAATTATTCTTTAGATTTGATAAACATATTTCCATTTTATTTCTCACCCATATTGTTGGCTGAAAAAACAAATGAAAAGACAAAAATAATTTTAAAAAATATTTGGAAGCATCTAAACCATGAAAAAAAAAAAACACATTTTTGCAAGGAAAGCATAAACGCTCCATAATACTCTCAGAGGAAAATTAAAAAAAATATAACAAGTGAGGGAAACTTAGTTGGTTGTAAGTCTCTCCACTTCAACCATAGGTTGAGAATTCAAGTTATGCTTAATCATACTCAAAAGTAAGTGGCATTCATCCTCTCCTTATATAAAAATATTAAAAGATTTATTTATTTTCTTAATTTTATTTGTAGTTTCTTGTTTGAGGCAACTTAGGTTATAAATATGCTAGTCTCTTTATACGTAAGAAAGAGAATTTTTATTAATAAAATTAGAGTGTTAATTCTTTTTATTTTTCTAAATTTTTTGGTATTCTTTAAAATCAATAAGTGATTGATGAGTATTCTTTTAATGTTCCGAGCAATAGGTTTATAAAAGTCTTAAATTTTAATATTCTGATTGAATTAACAGTTTTTTGGGTCTTATAGTCAAACCAATGGATTCTAGAAATTAATTATTTACTTTTTTTTGTTTTTGTTTTGCTTTTACTGTATCACATATTAACACCTCATTGAAAATTTCCCCTGCAGCTAGTACTAATAGCAAATGGGCAGACGGTTGCGTGATCGAAGAAGACTATGCCTTTGAATATTCTCTAGAAAATTTGAGGATCTGATCGTTTCGTTAATTAATTAATTTTTTTTTTAAGTGTGTAGTTTAAAAGTATTGTTTAAAAAATAAGTTCAAAATTTTGACAAAAAAAGGGAGGCTTGTTTTCAAATTTTTGTTAATTTTTGAATTAAAATGTCTAATCAATAATTTGACATGGACTTCACTTTTTTTTTTCCTCACGCATGTTTAAATTCGGGTTTGTTTTATATACAAGTTTAAAATAATATGGTTTATAATTTTATAGTTTAAACAGTAAGTTTTAAATTGTGTGGTTTAAATAATGGTTTTAAACTGATATTTGAAATGTAAAGATTTAAAATAAAAATAAAACATCACATCAAGTTTAAAATGAGAACTAATATTTGAAAAATTATGATTTATAAAAAACAAGGGCATGAAAATGGTTTTTATTGTAAAAAATAGTTCAAACCGTATGAATTTGAAGGAGGACAAAGTTTAAATTTTGGATGTTTTGGTTGGTTTAAACATGCCCTTTTTGGTGTGAACTGGCTTCACCTATTATTCCATCAAACGCAGTTTGAACTGCTTTTATTGTTTGAATTAGCCTAGACCCAAACCATTGAACAAAACGGCCCTTAAGTTTTATTTCTATGGTTAATAAAACATGTGGCCTCTTTTTTATTTGTAGAGTTAACATATATTTTCAGTTTGTGAATATTCTTAATATGTCCTAATGCATATGTATAATGACATCAATGAACTAAGTAATGACATTGTCAGTTTTTAATTTATTTTTTTAGAATAATTAGAATATAAGTATTTAACATTTCAAATGGATTATGATATCATTATACTTAAAAAAAATCCTTGAAATTAGCTTGTTTGTTGTTTAAATTCAAATTGGTATTCAAAATAACGATTTTAAAATTTCCTCAACTAAAAGATAGAATTTTTTTATGAAATTATGATTTTACTGACGAATTAGAATTAGGATGTTGTAATTAAATTAATAATATAGTATTTATTAAATCTTTTTTTATCTTATAGGTTATATAGTTAATATATCATTAAGTTAATGATAGTAATGACATTCATTTTTTTAAGACTTCAAGTGGTAATGATATTTTCGTTTTTTTAGTGATAGGTAATTAAATTAATGAAATAGAATTTATTAAATTTTTTTATGTGTCTTATAGGTTACATAATTGATATATGATTAAGTTAATGATATATATTGATAATAATATTTAATAATATTTATTTTTGAAGACTTCAAGTGATAATTATATTTCCTATTTAGGGTGTGCTAATATTATAGATTGATAATACAAACATAAATTAAGTTAATGATATTCATTTTTTATTGCTTCTCGCATTATTATTTTTTGAAATTCTATTGTAAGTAATTTAATGACATGGATGTTTTTTTTGTTGTTTAAGTTACATTGTAATTAATTAAGTATATCTTTAGTTTTTTTAATATCATTTTTTAACGACTCAATTATGAGAAAAAAAGATTTTTTTAAAAAATAAATACATAAAAATTTACTTAGGGGTAATTCTAGATTTTTAATATATATAATTTAAAATAAAAAGAGACATATAATTAATATTTATAAAATAAAGATAAATTTTATTATAGTTTTTTTAAAAAGGTCATAATCACATGGTGTAGTTTTTACTTATTTCTTTAATTCGCCCGAAATCATTCGACCGTCACCACCTAGGCCCATGGATCGGTCCAAAAGAACCGACTCTCCCTCGTCCGTCTGCGATCTACTCCTCTTACTCACTCTCTCTCACTCTTCTTCTCTTTCCTAGCGATTTGACCGGACTTCATCCGAACAGTTTTAAAGGTTGGTTCAGTCATGCAAGGACTAGGCTTCTCAACTTCTAGCGCTGACTCAGTTTCATTGCTCTGTAAAATTGATTTTATGTGATTCAATAATGGATGAGAAAATGATTTTACATATAAGATTGTAACCCTGTGAATAGGTCAAGTTAGTGTGATATATATGTATATATATATATATATATGTATGTATGTATGTATCAGTACCGGGTTACAGTCTTTTACATATTCAGACGTTTCTAGCATTAACCAAATGGGAAAATTAGTTGAATCCCATAATTTTGCTCTGTATTAGTTATTATTGTAATGGTGGTAACCTTGAAGAATACATTGAAACTGGTTTTTGTGCACATGCTCTGTATTCATCACAAGAGTTCATTTCCGTTGCACATTTAAGAGGCCATATTGAGACTTGAATTGGGTTTTCTTTGAAGGTGAAATTTTTGATTTTGGACAAAGGGAGAAATGGGATATATTGGAGCGCATGGTGTTCCTGCACTGCATAGATACAAGTACAGTGGTGTGGATCACTCCTTTGTCGCCAAATATATCTTGCAACCCTTTTGGAGTCGCTTTGTCAATTTCTTTCCCTTTTGGATGCGTAAGTTCTTTAACATTTTTGTTATTGGTGTGTTCCTTTTTTCATGTATAATTAGTTGTGCTTGTAATGTGCTCTTTAACACTTTCATGTCCTATTGAGATTGTTTCGTAACTGAATTTAGTTTAGTGGATTTGCATACTCATTCAAAAAAGAAAAAAATTTGAAGAAAACTATTTTGCTTTATGATTGGTATGCTCAAATGCTAGAAAATTCATTCCTAATGGAGAATGCTATAAAGGAGGTCGACAGATTACTTCCAATTAGTCCTTTTATTGGATTATTGGCAAGCACGAAACTTTTGAACGTATTAGGACATCCCATTAGTAATTTGAGCAGGGCAGATTCATCGGATGTTGATATTATTGACCGACTTGTGTGTATATGTAGAAATATTTTTTACCCATGTAAGTAGGCCTCAGGCAAGAGAACAACTGTCCCAGTATTTGTTCTTTAATCAATAGCTGAGAGTAAGTGAGGGCTATTGATCATTAGAATCAAACTAGTGGGCCATCGATACATCATATATGCACGGGCTATTGTAGTGATTTAGAGTTATGGATTAAGCAAGCTGTTAACTTTGTAAAATTGGAATTTTTAAAACTTTTTTTTTATTATCTGGCCACTTGGTGTTGTTGTATGCCTTGATGAAGGAATGTGAATGTTTATTAGAACGCTGATATAAGAATTTCGATACCGGTAACATTACCTTTAGCGATTAGGGGTTTGAATTAAAGAAAAAGGATTGTGGTTAAGAGTTCACTACTCTGAATTTCGTTATGTTTGTTTCTTCATTCACTCAAATTTCTGCTAACAGTCCAAATACCTGGTCTTGTATGTAAGCTGATGGTGTTATCAAATGGTGAAGAAATTCCTGTGTTATATTAGTACGTCCTGGATGTGGAACAATATTAGTTTTCCTTAACACTTATGTTTGAGTTAGGTATAAGGGGCAAATGTTTTGTATTGTGATGTTTGAGTTTGCATTTTGTTTGTCCATTTTAAAGACATCCTCAAATCAATTAGCTTATATACTTGTTCACTTGCTACATATTTTGCAAATGCGCTTGGCTACTTAGTATATTGAATACTTATGGTCATTGTCTAATTTGATAGGAAAAAAAATCAAAGAATAAGAATTTATTTTGGCATTTATTAAAACGTGTTTATAACTTACTGTTCCCATGCTTACAACATTTTGAATCAAAATGTTGGAAAAGTTATTTGCTCCTTGCCCTTGATAAGGGCTGTGGGTCCTTGTTGAAGATGACTTCGCTTATGCTTGCATCACTTTTTTTGGCAGTCGTCACTCTCTCTCTCTCTCTCTCTCTCTTCTTTTCTTTTTTTTATTTCCTTTTTTTTTCTCAAGAAGGAAATAGTCTTTTGTTTTTTTTCAAAGAAACAAAACTTCGTAACAAAAATCGTGAAGCACTGAAGAAGGAAATTGTGTTGCCAGCATCATCTTGTTTCTTGTCAACAGTTGTCAATCTCTGTTAGTTGAGCTTTATTGAGAGTTAATCAAATAGTATTTATTATTTTTTCTTTTTATTGTGATCCAGTTACTATTCTTCCGGCTATTAATGGACCTACAGAGGCTCTTATGCTGATATATATAAGCCATTTCTTCACAGCTATTGTGGGTAAGGGCCACCTCTTGGTGAGCTATTTTGAACTCGCAATTTAATGTTTTTTAAGGACTAAGAAGCTTTCTTTTATTTTGTCTTTTCCTGTATAACATTCAGTTGATTGTGGCTTGAAAATTTATTTTCCAGGTGCTGAGTGGTGGGCTCAAGAATTTGGAAAGTCTGTGCCCTTTTTAAGTTCGATCCCGTTCTTCAGTGGTAAACAAACCGTATGGAATTTCATATCTGAAATTGTTTCTTGTAATTCTGTGAAGTTTTGACTTCTCTGTCTTTTCCCTTTATGGTGATGACATAAGGAACTTCCTCTACTGCTGTGGATTTTAACATGCTCTCTCTTCATCTTTTTTTCTCTACCTCAGAAATCCCAACACACAAAACCGTGATGTTTTTAATGACAGTGTTTGCTTTTATACCAACGGTTGCATTCAAATACGTATTTCTTGATATCTTACATTATCAATCATGAGACACTTTTGTCATATGTAGCATTTCACTTGACTATAGGTTTTGATTGTCTTGGTATCTTATATAATTGAAGTTTGAGACATTTTTGTCACATGGCATTTACTTTACTAAAGTTTTGATCACCTGATTGTGGATAACTGCATTTGCCACTCAAGTTAGCCTTCTTTTCCTAGCCGTGAATTAGGAATCTATAATTTGCACTTTTATTTTGTTGTGAACATGTTTATCATTTTTTGGTTACTATAATTAGTGGGTTTTTGTAAATGAGTCTTTATATCATGTCCATTCTGTGACTGCTAGTATCAAGATTCCTTTAGAACATAATAGAATTAACCTATCGAAGTATCACATTTCTCCATCCTTATTTGACTTAATATCTATTTCAATGTAATGTATCTGTGTAAAAATTATGTTTGACCATCAATTCTCAAAGTTCAACTAGAATTTATGCGTCTCATTCTTAAATACAGTGTGTACAACGTTTATAACACAGTTCAGGCAAGAAAAGGAAGCATGCTAGTGGCACTGGCAATGGTAATTTTATAATTAGTTTTGTTCTTTGTCTCCTAACTTTTATGCTAAACTGACATTATTTGGTTTTCTGTTAGCTTTATCCTGTTGTCATACTTCTAGGCAGAGTGCTTGCTTGGTAATATTTTAAATCTCATGTTTAACTTTTTTGGGTATATTTGACATTTGGTTCTGTGAGATATTTTTGAATGTTGATATTTCTGTTTCCTGCTTGCAAAGATTATTTGTCTCCAAATGATATCATAGTGAGCTATCCACATTTGATCGTAATTGGAACTGGAATTGCTTTTGGATACCTTGTGGTAGATATCTTTGTTTCTTTCTCTCTGACTTGGTGGTCTTTTGTTTGTCTTTTTACCTTTATGATCAAATTTCTTTGGAACTAGTTCTTAAGTTATGTGGCCATCAATAACATTATCATGCTATCTTTTTTTTTTTAAGATAATTTTTTGGTAGGATCAACTGTTTCTTGTCTCATTTTCACGGAAGAAAAAGCTTATTTTTGCGGGGAAGAATGATTCTGGCTCATCTCTGGAATGAGTTGAAGGTTGAAAACTGGAATGTGCATGGTATGTTGCATCGTGGACCTAACATTTAAAATTTTGTTCGAGTTTAATAAAGATCCAACTTTCTTGGTTTCTTACAAACATTAATTTATTAGTAAAGGAATATGAGCTACTTCCTAACTTCAGTAAGTACTTTGTGCAGTCATTATTGTATCTCCCATTAGTTATTGTAAATGCACTCACGCCTAGATTGAACGATGGGTATGTTGTATTTGGTTTTGATTGTTGGCTGCTATAATTTTGCATATCTAAGTATTCTTTATAACCAAGATATTCATTTATTTATGAACTTCTGTTTTTCTTTCCTCACAGAGTTCCTTTGGTTGATGAAAGCTTGGTTGTTCTTGGTTACTGCATATTCACAGGTACAATGTTTACTATATATGCTTATTTCAAGTCAAACAAGGCTTTTATTAATGCAGTTTCTCAAGCCCTTCTCTGCGTGCAATATTGCAAAGTGTTCTGTTTACAAGATTTAGGAGAGTTTTGCTGCTGCATCTATTGGGAACCATACATTCTTTGCTTAGTTTTCAGCTGACAAGTATGATCATCCACTTTTCATTTGCTGTACTCAGCTGCTCTCTATTTACACTTCGCCATATCTGTAATTCATGAAATGACTACAGCCATGGGAATTTATTGCTTCAGGTGAGAAGCGAGTATTTACATTCAAGACACTTAGCACTAGACTTGATGAAGATCAAGGATGTAAACTTGGTAACCTGTTTAGTAGTAGATTTTTATTACAATCGATTTTTTGTGTCCTGCAAGAACTCTTCTTTACTTTAGGCCTTTTTCCTAATCATATTCCTTTCTTAAATGACAGGCTAACTAGGAAAGAAGCTTAAAATCTGCCGATCTTTTGCTTTCAGCATGTTCTTCTCATGTGATCATCTGACGACTCTTGGTGTTCATGGCGTGCTTAGATATTGCTTCGATCATCGATCTGTGATTGTAGCTGAAATTCAACTAATCCAGATTGCGAGTGAAGAATGATGCCGCTTTGCTGAGATTTTGGCTAGTACATTTCTGTATCAGAATTGATGACAGTCGTGACTTGTTTGTTGCTCGATGTCCAACTAAATCATCCCCACTTCCATGATGGATAGATTATATATTTTTGATTATCAGAATAGAATAGTCTATTTAGGGATGTTCTTCTCACCCTATGGATCATTAGTGCCGAGGTTTTTGAGAACTTTGTCATCTTGTTTTCTGGTATGATGTCGGACAACGATGGGGCCTGCAATTGGTTTTTTGAGATTGGAAGTTGCCAGAAGGTAATCCATTATGTACTTTGGACAAGCTTTGTGAGGCATCTTTTTCATTAAAAAAAAAAAAAGGCTTAGTGAGGTGACTCTATATGTATTTTGGATTCATCAACCTGTGAATAGAAATGCCCTTTTGTTGAGTCAGTCTAACGTGATCAGAAGTATTTGAAGACTCTCAGGAAGTGCTCTTAAGTTCAGCAGCACAAGGAAATAAGACAAGTGTTTTAATGAGTTTTATTAAATAGTGTCGTTTGTGATATATGTGTAATTGTTACAAGTTTGTTGACACGACATATGTCCATTGATATAAGGGTCTTGTAACAGTCGAGGAGAAGAACACATTTAATACTTGTAAAAAAACCAGAGAGTGAGAGAACGGGGTGAGCGAGAAAAGGAAAGAGAGAGGAAAATTTCTCAGGGAATGTTTTCTTGCTGGGTTTTCTCAGGGTGAGGTTGTGTTGTATTGAGTGAGAGTTGTGTTCTTGAGAGTTGTATTTCTTTAAACATTAATTGAAGAACAGATCGATCTCCTTGAGGGGAGCTTGCGGGGACGTAGGCTTCGATTTGGCCGAACCTCAAAAAATCGCTCTGTGCTCTCGTTTCTTTCTTTCTTCTTTGATCGTTCTTTCGAAGATTGTCGTTGGTGTTGATTAATTTCAACACCTTTGTTTCTCTGTGCCTAATTATATGGAAACTTGGCTTCTGGTTTCTTCATTGCAGAAAGCAAGCTAGCTTATATGCTTGAGATTTCTTCCATGCCTTTTTTTTTTCTTTAAATTTTCCTAGTAAAGATGTTCAAGTTGATTTTCTTTATTTACTCTCATATCCAATTTGCAATTATTTTTTTTGCCTAGTTGGGTCTAGTCTTGTTTTACTGTATAATAAGGGATTCTGTATATCTTGAAAATGTTTCCTAGCAAGAAGAAAATGCCAATCATATTGGATGGTCAATTTTGAAACCTATGTTACCAAGAGCATAAAACATAAAATGAAGGGTTTGTATTCTTTTATTTTTTTTATTTGTTTTATTTTTTGACATGCATATTATATTGGCATGAAAGGTATGTTTGGTTCGCACGTTTGAAGATGATCATTGTGAAATATTGGTGTAGAAATATTGGCTTGGGAAAATAAGTTTTGATGCTTAAAAAATAAAAAATAAAAAATAAAAAATGTACTTCTTTAGTTGGTTGAAATTGAACTCTTCGTCTTTATGAGATTGAGCCAGGCCATTGGTATGCATTCAACCAGGTTTTAATCTCTATCTTGGCGGAGGCATGGACAAGGGGTAGTTGACAACCCTTGAAAGCGTTGTCCGCTAGCTTTTGCGAGCCTTCATGAGCCAACTTTTGTAAACCACCGCGCGTTAGTTTCAAACCACCATGTGAGCCATTGTGCAACCATTGCCACCTCTGGGCATGGGTGTGAGTGACGTCGGTTGCTCAAGTTTGGCACTAAGGGGAATACAAGAGTTCTCCGCTTGATGTTTAAGATGGGCCTCAAAGCCCATGAGTCTTTCATGATGCTCATCAAAGAGATTGGGGTGTGACGGGAGCAATTATTGATGGAAGTTGGACCTTTTAAGGACTTAGACATTTATTTTAAAAGTTTGTTAAGTAAGATGATCTAATGTCCTTATAAGTTTATGTTTATTGTTATGTTTACACAGTATGAGACTCATGTTTCTTTTACCTTTTACATCTGTATTTGTCACTTAGATGGTTTATGACCTTAAGCGTGAAATATTTGTGATCAACCGGTTGTTCATCATGGTGAGATCATCTAAACGGCTCTTGATCATCGATGCATTATGTGATGCTTTGAGTTCCTTTGACAAAGTTGTTTAGTTGGCCCTTAATTTGCTTAATCCTTCAAATTGAAGGTTTAGCAAATGTGGTGGCCAAAGTGGGCCATGCCTCTCAAGCAGTCTTGGCTGTGTCAATAAAAAGGATGATGTGATACTGTAGTAAATTTTTACGTTACATTGTAGCATGTGAAAGGTTTATACTGTTTACGGTTAAAACTGTCGCAACCTCAAGCACCCTATTAGGCCTTGATCATTTACACCAATAGGACTAGTTGATTCCTTCTATAAGTGTTGGGTGGGGGCGTGAGGACTCCAACATTCCTTTTTTTTTTTTTTAATCGGAAAAAAAAAATTGTACAATCCCTACACCACTTCTTTTTAGGACATCCTATTTTGATGTTGTACTTGGATTAAGCACGTGGGATGGGAGCAAAACGGCAGAACCCAGGAGATCCATTTGAAATTAGACGAAATGTGTATGCACAAACAAAGAAAAAATGACAAATACCAGATCTTCTCAAAATAAGACTATTTTAGTTCACACATTGTGATACCCCTCACACACAAATGCAAAACCCAAAATTGTGCCAAGTCTTTGGCTATGAAGATTCTTTACGGCCATCAAATTTATATAATAAGATGCTAAATCCGAACTATATGATTAATAATTAAAATATAAGACCGCCAACAATGAAGAGGGACAATTAGAAGCATACACATTATTATATGCTAATGAAAGTTATGGATTCTATACACGCAGGACTAACATGAATGATGACAATTAGAACAAGTTTTCCTATGGCATATCTTAGTGATCTAAGCATTTTTTTTTTCATACTTATTTTTATAATAAAAAAACTTAAGATTGGTAATGCACGAAATATTGTTTCAGATATGCCTGTACATATTTGGACATATCTAATCTTGATCATGCAAGACCGCTTTGATAGATATTGGCAAGTTGTCTGCTCCTCAAGTGAAACGAGAAAACTATGAACTGGATTTGCATTTTTAAGGTTTTTTTTTCAAAATAAATAAATAAAACTAAAGGTGGGATTTAAACTCTATACCTTACATTAAAAGCATGTGGCAAAGTCCGCAATTATATGCAAGAAACACACTAAATCACATCATAAAAGAGTGTTTTTTTTAACAAAAAATAATACATTAGTTGATATCTTAAGCTACTATTTTTTGAAGATTTTGAGGTTATTTTTTATAATGTCCCCCTAAAAATATTCACTTGTCCCGATAAGCTGTTTATTTTAAGACGGAATTAGCATGATAATGGCACATGGGGGTTATGAAAGGAATATCATGGTAAAACAATTAGCCCCAGAGTGGAAATTGTATGAAATGTCATTCAATGTAAAATTTTAAAAATATTTGTAGTAAGTATCAAATTTATGATGCAAATAATTCATTTACCTCTTTGTTTATAGTATAAATAATTATTATTTACACAATAAATGGCTTTATAGTACAAATATGTATTTAGCTCATTGTTTACAATGTAAATATTTTTTATTCACATAGTAAATAAGTTGTTTACGTTATAAATCTGACATTTACTGCAAATATTTTCAAAACCTGATATTTGTTTCAAAAGTTTTGAAAATCTAAGGGTCCGTTTGGCAAATAGATTTGAATCAGTGATTTGATTTGAGTTACATGTTTTAATTAGGATTTGTGTTAGTAATTTAAATTGTTATCCGAATTGACGTTTGAATATACATTTAAGTTTCAATCTAAGTATGGAATAAAATTAGAATTTGTGTTTTGAGAGGTAGTGAAAATAGTTTTTGATTTATTGAAAAATCTAATAAAATATTAATGTTAATGATATTAAAAAATATGCAATGGATCTTAATTTATTCATTTCTTCACTAGGAACACAATAAAAAAAGAATCATCTCATTTGGATATCAAATGAAAAATTTATGATTTTTTTCCTCAAATATAGAAAAGAGAATTTCAGCTTTTACTGTAGCAAAGATATCCAAGTATCAAAAGTTTTGGAGAGTCAGAATTCTGAAAACTTGGATTCTTGACACTCAAAGGGTTCAGATTTTGAGAAAACAAACACGTGTTCAAAGGATTCTTGATACTTAAATCCTAATTTAAATATATTAAGTCCAAAAAATACACAAAATAAACAAGCCCTAAAATTTCTTTCATTCTCTCTAAGCTAAGTTTAAATGAAAAAGGAAAAAAAAAAAAAAACCAATTCTTGCCACCCATCCCATATTGGTATTATTTTTTAATTTTTTTAAAGTACACTCTTTTTTTTTTCCCTTTTACTATGATCCATATTTAAAATCTTCACTGGACACGAAAGAGTATTTTTTTTTAAACATTAAGACAGTTAGACCTATAAAAGTAAATGTTAAAGTCTGAATGAGACAAATAGGTACTCTAAAATCATTAGTTTAAAAACCTATTTTGTATAAAAAATAATATAGGTTGATATACTTGTAACTTTTTCTAGGAATATATAGTTGTAACTTTGTATAAAAAAGCGGCAACATTAAGTGATTACATATATAATCTACCCCTAACTTTACGCATGACTCTATTATATGGTGTAGAGATCAAATAGTCTCACCCAAGTGGAAAAAAAAGGGCAACGTTTCAAGGTCTTGGTCCGTCACAATCACAAGTGTGCTTTGTTTGGATTTTGAGGCCACAACGTCTACGGATAATAGGACCACCGAGCATCAACTTTTATTTATTTATTTATTGTTCGTTATGACATCTACACATCAACAATCAACCTGCCCTAGCGACGGTGTAGACAAGCACAAACAAATTGTTATGTTTTGGTCGTGGTTGCTTCTTATGTGCATCTAGTGGCCCACATGGAATCAAAGTTTGGATAAAAACCGACCAATTGAAAATTGTGGATGCCATCTAGTGAACGTGGCCTTCTTTCTATGAACCATCTCTTGGGCCTCAACCCCACATCAACCACCAAAAGTAGCAAAATTTTTATATGTAATAGTTTAAAATAAAAATAATTGGAGGCACAAAATGTATTTAATAATATAGTTAGAACAAATTTATCATAACAAGCAAGTGTTTTACATTATAATATATTTGTTTTATGACATAGCATGTAAGAGTTTTACATTATAGCGATTGAAACTATATAGTTGAAACGATGTTGTCAAATAAAATCATTATACCAAACTAAAAAAGGAGAGTTTTTATAAACGTCATTTTTGAAAACTACTTTATACATGTCATTTATATTTGAAACTTATTCTGACACAAAAAAAAATATTTTGATAAATTGGGGGAGAAGGAGAAAAATAAATTTTTGAGAGGGTGTTAAAACTTGTCTATTTAATTTGATTGAGAAAAAAGATTTAAGCACCTCAACCTAGTTATTTTTAAAAAATAATATAAGGGCTAGCATGTCATACCCTTTTTTAACTTATATTTTTAGTGGCATGAATTAATATAACTTTTAAAAAATACGAGATAACATGTAATTTTCTTAATAAAAATTCTCACTACCAAAAATAGGTTCAAATTGTTAGAATTGAAAGGACGTTAAATCCCGATCTTTGTCATTTGGATTGGAAAAGTCATTCAAACTGTTTATTTGCATTGAGATTTGTCTTTCCTAACAAACATTCACAGTCATTTTAACCTGAGCGTCTCTTTCAAATTGTCTTAAATGGGCTTGAACATGTAACAAACACTACTTATATTGCTCGAAGAGCATTAATACACATTATGAAAAGTTTTGGTATAGATTTTATGAATTTATACGAGTGAATTCTTTTTTCTTCAACTTTGTAAAACTGATGTTTTTATTGTCTTTTTTTTTTGTTTTTTGTTTTGTTTTGTTTTGTTTGTTTGTTGTTGGTCTTTTTCTTTTCTTTTCTTTTTTTTAACATTTTGACAACTATATTTTAGTTTCTTGGTCTATTATGAAACAATTTTTTTTTCCCATAGTGGGTACCATTTTCTATTGTTATTTTTCTTTTTGTACTAAAAGTTTTTCAAAAATTATATGATGGAGTAGGGTAAAAAGACTTTATTCAATGCCATATGAGTTGTATTAATTTTCAAAAGCCATATGGGCACTTACTAACGAGGAAATACAACTAGAAAATTCTTCTAACAAAAAATAACTGTCTAACAATGAGCATTTTTAACCGTGAGAGTTTGGTTTACATCTTCTATTAATTTTGTTTAACAACGTCATTAGAATTTATTAATTTCAATTACTATAATATATAGCTCTCACATGTTATTATATAAAGTAAAAGTTTATTATAATATAAAATTTCCATATGTTATAATTTTTTTTTTCAAACTACTATTATCTCCAGATTTTTTATTTGGCGTAATCGTATTGAGTTCATATTCAAAATCATGTGAAACAATGCAAATAAATAAGTAATAATTTTGTAAAGTTTAACGATGAGGCATGGACTTACAATTATTGGCAACTAGACTAAGTCAACTTTATATGTATGACTGCACATTTGTAATATTGTCTTGCATGTGTGCGGCATAAACATTAGCCGAACAATCTCTTGTACGGAGGACAGGACAACTAGATTGATTTTTTTTTTTTTTTTTTGCCATTTTTTTAGTATTAGAATGAATTTTCTGTTATGGATTTTTTTTTTTTTTCAATGAAAAAGCACATGAATTTTGTCATGTGGTATTTGTAAGGACAGCCATTTCTTATCTTCGACGGTTGCCGTTCCAACGGTATCCAGACGGCTTTGTTCTTTTAATAATTTCACACCGTTTCCGGCACCAATTTCATCCCACAAATCTCCATCGGTATCCAGACGGCTTTGTTCTTTTAATAATTTCAGACCGTTTTCGGCACCAATATCATCCCGCAAATCTCCTTACCATAGACGTCAAAGCATATTTCTTATTAAAAATATTATAAAATAGTGATTAAAATATGAGAATTCTTAAAGTGAAAAAGGTTATTTTACATCGCTGGTAGAGCAGGAGCGCTTTAGCCATTAGATTAAAATGGTCCAGTCTACAACTGGAAGCAGTTCTGCATCAAATTTTTGACGTAAACACTCACTAATCAGATTGTTAAAATCTTAATTTAACGGCTAAAACAATCCACTCCATCGGTGGTGCAAAAATTATCTTCTATACTGTAAGGATTCACTAAAATGTCATGTAAGATAAAAAAAAAAAATTACCTTAGCTACCGTAAACGTTAGATTTACAATTAAATTAAAAATAGTTAAAATGAAATTTATTTGTAGATTTAAGTTTATTAAGCCCTTAAACCGACGTCATTAGATCCTATGAGCTTCATAGACAGTGTTAGAACTGTTGTGATGCTAAGAACATATCAAATTCATAAAGAGAATAATATATGCAGTAAAAGTGAAAGATACTACACGCCGAATTTATAGTGGTTTACTCTATAATGAGAGTTACATCCACTATTCTTTACTATGATATAATTGTTGGAAAAACGTTACGCAGTGGAATTTTAAAAATTTTATATATATCAGAGTAATTTTCAAAACATAAGTTTGATATGCTATATGCATAAATTAACCAGATCTTACTAATCTTTGTGTATCGAAGAACCTCCGCAACCTGTGAAGAGAAGTAACGTTCCAAAAGAGCCTCAATCAACTGGTCTTCTTTGCTATTCTCTATCCACAACCGGAGTGAGTGTGGGCTCATACGTACAGCTCTTCCACCGGTGACTCTCCTTCCAACCAATCGAGAGAACCCAAAGCTAGTGTTCGTGATTTGTGAATAAAAGCTCTCAGGGAGTTTTCAGATTCTCACCAATAGAGTGTCACTCTTAATCTCTCAATTGATCTAAGTAAATCATGAGACTCACTCCCTTTATATAGCGATTGGTCCTAGGGTCAGTCCTTATCAGATTAGGTCTTAAAAACTCGAAACAGAATCAAGTTCGGATCAATATCTAATAAGATCCGCGTGAAAATGTGTAATCTTATCCCTCGTTGATCGGTAGGCTGAACAGGCCCCATCGGCAGGCCGAACACGTCATTCGGCAGGCCGAACTCCCGTGTAAATATTTCAGCGAATCTTTTATTTTCCACCCGAGATTCTATAGGATAAAGTCTCAGTTTTGATTCAAATAACCCAATAGAGAAGTTATCTGATCAAAACAACCTTTATCAAGAATATCTCTAAGAAAATAAATCAATTCCCAATAATTCTACAAGTTTATCTTGATCTAATTTATCCAAAATTAAATCAACTGATAAAAAGACAAGAATTATCCGATCCCAATAATTCAATAAGTTTATCTTGAATTAATTTCTTACAAAATTAATTCAACCGATAAACAGACATGAATTATTTAATTCTTTCAAATTTTAAACCAATCTGATAAATCCGACATAAGTCACCAATTATTGAAAAAGCACGCCGTGTCGTTACAGGATTTCGTGAGCTAGCAAAGGGGACCAAAATGGACCTATATAGTTCAAGCTCTCGATAATTATGAAACCCAATATCCCAGATATACATTTCATAATTATCAACTCCAATGCTACTCCACTAAAAGCTTGGAGCTGCACTCTCGAACTATATAGAATTACGAAGCTCGTATAGCTAAGTCTCCATGACATATCAAGTGTATCGTATCCCCATATGATAATCCATAATCAGCTTAAGGACAAGTTCTGTCTTACCTTCCTGATTATTTTTTATCTTACGTTTCATTATCTCACCATCAGAAAAACTTACTATCTAAAGATAGTATACCATTCGGTTACACCTATGTATCCAAATGGTTGAGCGCTCCAGTTTTTCAATTACAGGACAACGTATATAAAAGGATATCATTACTCCTAAAGAGGAGCTATGGATTTCATATCTATGAATAACAAGTCTACGCCATCAAGAGTCATGCCTCCAACGTACTGGCATGCATACCACTATTGAGATATGGGTGTCACCATTTGGTACATCAAAAGACACAAGTCGAGACAACGGGCCCACTATTCATCTCAGGATTAAGATACAATGCAAATGATTGTCTAAAGTGAATTGATTTGCCAAGACAGAATTATTAATCCAAATCAATTCACATTATGTCCCGATCCAACACATCGTCACCTATGACAACGTGCCAATGTTTCTATTCACGAAGTCCAACTCCGATGGTCAAGACAAACCATCTCCCAAAAGGGATATAGACAACAGAACAATCTTTACATGAATAAAGCGCCCAATTTTATTCCCTCGATTGCGGATCATACGTTTTAGACCGTTACCTTAAGAATCGTGTCTTCTGCATAATCAGTCCATCATATGCCCAATTCTTAAGGTTTAGACTGACAGTCTCAGACTACTGTTTGCTTAACATACATTCAACAAATATGAACGTAAAGATGACAAGATTTAGTATATATAAATGAATGAATTCTTTATTGATAAAAATGTCTCCAAAAATGTATTACATTTTTACTCCTTAGGGCATAGATGTCTAACAATAATATGAATACAAAATACACGAGTTCGAGTGCTTAAAATGAAAGATTTGCTAAAAGGGGCTCTTTTGGGAAAATTTCTTCAGAGTGTCAGTATGAGAATTCAGATGATTTGAAATGTAAACCCTCTATGTGTGATCGTGGGCATCAGCTTGATAGAAGAAGTGGATACGGTTGTGCTTCTAGTAGTGGGACACGCGTCAGTCTCTGATAGGACACACAATCCAGACTTCACCTCACGCTTAACTTCATGGCTTAGTGGGCAATTTCTGGTACTTGTTGAACTCAAAACCTATCTTCACAATCCCATCAAGCCCGTACTTAGGCATATTCTCAGAGGTAACTTTTTCATTCCAAACAGACAATAATAAAATCCCAATCAAACAGAAATTGTTAAGCCCAACAATCGAGTGAACAACAAGCCGAGGAGCCTAATAACTTCGAGCTAAATCGATCTCCTCTACTGGACTTGATTCGATCGATTCGTGGATTGGACTCGAATGTTGGGCCTTCAATCCATGATTTGGGTTTGACTAAATCATAACACAACTCCTACACAATGGTGTAGCGAGAAAATATTTTTAGTGTATTATTGAGTGTGAGTAGGTTATACTTTTTTTCCAGTGTGGAGGCACAGCTAAAATTAGTGGGGACACAACTAATATTTTACATAAAATTGTAGGTGAAACTAAAATTTCAAAAAAGTGAGTGGGGTACAAACTTTTTTGATTAATTAGACTTTTGCTAATTTTTTTATATGATTGGATTCTAATTTGGTCTAATAATTATGAAGATATATATAACCTGTTTAAACATTTGGTTCAAACTAAAAGGTTTTTGTTCAAATTAATTTTAGTACAGTGTTTTTTTTACCTTCACGAAATTACTTCAGGTCTTTTATTAAAACTATGTTCTCAAACAGGCTAATGCAAAAATGACACCATAATTTTATATGTTAGTCGATTTTTTTAATGTGACATCATAGACATTGTGAGATTGACTGAATAATTAAAAACTTATGGCCCGTTTAGTTCATAAGTTTGAACAGAAATTTAAATTGAAAGAAAGAAGGAATTAACCCATCATTAATTGGGAATAAAAATAAAAAAGGGCCAAAATATAATAGTGTTTAGTAAATAGTCTATTTAGATTAAAACAAAATTTATTTTTGTATAGAATGACGTAAAAGGAAACATGAAATAGTAGCGAGATAATAAAAAACAAAAAACAAAAGGAAAGAGAAGAAGAAAAAAGAAAAATGAAGAGGTAAAATTAAAAATTCAAGTATTTAAAAAGCTTTAAAAATGCTATTTATTTCAATATTTTCAAAAGTGTTACTTACTTACAATAAACATTGAAACTATGCTATTTATTGCAATTTCTTATTTAATTTTTGTAAGAGAAAATATTGTAATGAAATGATTCAAACTGTAATTGAAACCAAGGAAACAAATGGGCCTAAGTTTAGTTGCAAAAAAAATAGTAAAATAAAAACTAAGCTGGTCAAAGAGTAATAAAACTTTAAACCTAATAGCTGTATGATGCTGTGGCCTTATGGTAGTAGGCCATGGTCAAAATAGTTAATTCTAGTAAACAATTCAAGTTGACTTACTCAAACTATCATACTAATGTGTTGATTAAGTTCATAATTAACTCTAATGAATTATGTCATGCACTTTTAATCTTATCTTATATCTTTTTTAGTAGGTGGGAAACAAATCAAAGCAAACATCACTTCAAACACAAAACAATATGTAAAATATAATTTCTGATTGTGCAAATGCTTTTTAAGACCATTTGAAAACTCTTTATAATTAACATTTTGCTTGAAAGTAGTTTTCTTTTTTCTTTTTTCTTTTTCCCCCTTCTTACAATTGCTTAAAATAAGGATAAATTTTATTTTTACCTCAAATTTTAGTAACTTATATCCTCTTGCCTGTCAAACCTTAAAAACCTGTCTGCATGCTTCTTAAACTTTAAAATATTTGTAAACAAATTTTTATTCTGTTGAGTGAGTGTAATGTTAAATTTCATTGTTGGGGTGCACTTATAAAATCAATAAATATGATTTTTCTAATTTGCTATGATTCAAAATTAAATTTTGTTTCCTACTGTAATATTCTTTTTATATTCTAATATACAATCCTCTAAAAGAAATTATTAAAAAAAACTTCTATTTTTAGATCAATAAACATTGGTGAGATGTTGGTTGGTGAATTAAATTAAAGGTGTGTTTGTTTCATCTATTTAGTTTCGTTTGGTTTAATTTAGACTACTATCATAATTTAAATTAGTATTTGGTAAAACATGTAATTGAACTAAACTGATCTTTTGAATTGAGTTGAACTGTCCAACTTAAAGTTTAAACCTCCCTTCCATTTTAACATTTTAAATCAATATTGAACAATGATTTTACTGTCAGCATATTTGTATTTACAATTTAACACTATTATTCTATATATATTTTTTCAATTAAAGAACTTCTTTTTACATATTTAATGTTTATTCTTTAATTAAATAATTTTTTTATGCTTTAAACTAGAGTTATCAATACTCATTCAAACATAAATTCGAATTGGGTTTCTTATTCAAATAACACTTTGATTGTACATTTAGATGTCAATTAGAATTATTGTTTAAATTACATAATTTTGATTTTTCTATTCAAACCACAAAAAGTTTAAATCAACACAATTTGAACCATCAAACCAAACAAGGGTAAATTTTATTTTATCTTTTGAATTTAAAGTGAAGGGATTTGAATCCAGTGCACTTCATGATAGTCTGTTGTAAAATTATCTAGGGTATTTGAAATAGTAATATGAACTCTAGAGTTTAGACTTGTAAACAGTGTAAAACTCTCACATTATACGTTATGCTCATATATTATAGTGTAAAGCAAAAATGTGCTATAAATGAACCTCTCATTATGGTAAAGTATACGATTTCACTTGTAGAGTTTGAAACTTTTCTCCCAAACACCTTCTGTGGTGTTTGGTGTGTGGGTTTGGGTTATTCAAACCATGAAGGCAGTTTAAACTAGTGTTTTAATGGAGCAATAATTAATGCCACTTCAATCTATGAAGACTGGTTTAAATTGGCCAAAACACTCAAAATCTAAACTTGCCTTCTCAATTTCACACGATTTGAACCATTTTTTTTTATAATAAAACCATTTCCGCTCTTGTTTTACTTCATAAATTATAGTTTTTTGAACATCGGTTCTCATTTTAAACTTGATGTGATGCTTATTCTCATTTTAAAATTTTACATTCTAAATATCATTTCAGAACCATTGTTTAAACTATATAATTCAGAATTTATGGTTCAAACTTTAAGTTTTAGACCACACTATTCTAAGCCAACGCCCTAACGCTCCGTTTGGTAAGAAGGAAAGAAAATAGGAGGGAAGAGAACTACGAAGGAAATAATATTGTATAGAAATGAAAGATATTAATTTTTCTTTTACTTGTTTGGTATGTGAAGGTGGAAAGAACATGATTTCATCTTCTCTTGTTTGACATTACAAGTAAAAAAAAAAGAATGAAAAAACCATTATTAATACAATTATCATTTTACTCAAATATTATTTAACAATTTCCTTAATTTGATACACAATTTTTTTTTTTAGAATTTTGATAGAAAAGAAGGACAAATTGATAACTTTACTTTGCATTATTGTTATTTTTCTCTCACAAAATCCACCTATATTTAAAAAAATCAATTTTGATTGAACCTATATGCCATTTTTTTCACTTTCTTTTTCTTTCAATTCTATTTTTTTTTTCTACCAAACATCTCATTATATCAATTTTCACCCTAAAATCTTTTTGATGTTTTTTTTTTCCTTCTCTTTTCACTCATGCCAATCAATCAGGGCATTTTAAAAAATGACTTTATGAAAAAGTCATTTTGGGCAAATGATCTTTTTTTTTTTACAGTTTTTTGACGCAAAAAAACATACTTTTTAGGCATGAAAACTGCTACAGTTTTTTTTTTTATTTTCACTCTGTTGAGGTTCATCTTCTTGTTACAGTTATTTTTGTAATTTTTTTTAAAAAAACTGAGACAATTTACCTGTATAAAAAATATGTTTTTTTATGTAAAAAAAAAAAATCATTTCTCTAATTAAAATTTTTTTTTTTGCCCTTTTTTCAAATTATCCCCAATCAATACGTTTAAACTATGCCCACATCTGCCAAAAAAGCTACTATTTTACTCTATTTTGAAAAACAAATTAATTATATCATAGGCAATTTCAATATTATATATTATGCTGCATGTTTATTACAACCGACAGGTACTACTGTAAGAAACGAAAAACTGGCTTTCTAGAGAGAGAGAGAGAGAGAGAGAGAGCAGAGAGAGAGGAATCGAAAATCCAAAAGGCCTTTTTTCGGTTCCTGAAAAGCCATTCTTGTGGGGGGAACCTATCTGTCTATCTCCTACACACAAGAAACCACGTAGCCAAGTTTGGTCCGTGCGAAACTGGCGAACTAACACCAAACTCCTCCGATTCAATCCAAAACAAACCTTCTCTAGCTTCAGTCTTCTTGTTTTTCCTTCCCTCTCTCTCGCCCATTCTTCCTTTATTGATTCAGTCAATGTCTCACGGCGACGCCCTTTCGCCGTCCCTCTTCGCCGCCGACGGAATTGACGACGTCGACGACTACGTTTCGGTAACCATCTCTTATTTCTTCTTCTACTTGTTCTTTCTTTATTGGTTCGCGAGAAAGCATGGGAAAATCGGATCGTTAATTCAGTTTTTCTATTAATGTTAAATGCTACGATAGGTTGTTTCGGTTCCTTTTTGTTTTGGCCGGAAAAAGTCTTGGTTTAATGCAAGGGAAAAGGCTTTTTTTATAATAATTTTTTTATTATTTGGGAGCGGAGAAAAAGAGAATGTTATCGGCGCAATTTCGCGTAATTTGACTGTTTTGATTAGCTGAGCTGAATTTTGTAATATTTTGAAAATATTGTATATTGTAGAAGTTTGTTAATTTTCTCATGCATTTTCTCAGAGACCAATCGGTCTTTTCTTTTCCTCCCCGTCCTTTTTTTTTTTTTTTTTTTTTAAAATTTTAACTGCTTAAAAGGGGGATTTTGTATGGTTCTTTTGTTTTTCCTTTGGAATTGTTTGGTTGCTGCGAACAATTTGCGTAAAGAAAGCGAACAAATTTGTTGTACTTTTGTTTTTCTTTCTGTTTTTATGTCTTTGCCAACTCTCTGGTCAGTGTGAAATCCAAGAAAAGTGATAATAGACTTGAATTTCCATACCGTTGTGGTTTGTTTCCTAACATTGGTGTATCCAAACTGGACTGTTGCAAATGTTCTTTCTTTTAGTTTACTTTCTTAATGCTAAGTTCTTTGCTTAATCTTAGAACGGAATCATATGGATGTTTTCATTATGGGTTTTTAGTATTCTAAATCTTCCGTTGATTCTAAGAAAATAATTTTTGAAAAGGGACATAAACAATGGACAGTTTAGAAGCTGTTTTGGTTGGTTCTATTACGCAGAGTCCTATATTAAAAAGAATACTAGAGTCAGTTTTTTGTTTTTCTATTTTAGTTGTAATGGAAAATGTATTTCTGTTGACTGTTTGAAATTGTGCACTGGAATCTAAACGAATAGCATGGATGAAACTGCAGGCAAATGATGGAGACCGACCATTGCCTCGGGACACGTTTGATCACGTTTTCCACCTTGTGCAAAGTGGGAATCGAGCATTTAGAGAGAACCGTTATGAGGAGGTGAGTCCATTTTCTTTTCGGTGTTTTCATTTCTGATTGTTCTGTAGTTTGATGGAGTTGTACAAAAAATCTACAAAATAGTTGTTAGAGCATTTGAGGATTATGGTGGAAACAACTAAGCAGCTTGACTTTTATATTCTGCCCTTATTCATTTTTGGACAATTGTGTATCAGACGTTTGGTGAGAAGACTGGTCATATTTACTAATTAATCTAGTAGAAGGTTATTTTTACAAAGATACACATTGTAAGGCTTGAATCTGTTTGCAACTTGTTTATTACAGAATTTATGTACTTAATTACTCCAGG
This sequence comes from Artocarpus heterophyllus, assembly GCA_025403435.1. NCBI lineage: Eukaryota > Viridiplantae > Streptophyta > Magnoliopsida > Rosales > Moraceae > Artocarpus > Artocarpus heterophyllus. Next base: position 13,331,914 of record CM046345.1, on the reverse strand, counting down.
ACAAAAAGAGAATTGTGTTGAATAGGCTTTTCTTTTCTTTTTTTTTTTGCATGGGGAAATGTTTAAGTAGTTACTCATAGTCTCATACATTTTTAAAAGTGACTAGATGGCTGGAGTTTGTCTTATCCCATTTTTCTTCACTTAAGATTTACAAAAACGTAGAAGTTTTCATGTTGAACTGTTCATAGCATATTCGTTGTGATTTCTTTAGAATTCCTGTCCTTTATTTGTTCATTAATCATATTTTTTGCGCAGGCAATCAATTGTTACTCAAGGGCTAATAGCATTAAACCGAATGATCCTATTATCCTTGGCAACCGGTGTGCCGCTTATATAAGGTTAAATGTTAGTCATTAAAGGATTCTCCCTTTTTGTCCTATGCTGCTTAGTACTTATTGTTTGCTTTTCCAATGATCTTTCGAAAGAGTTTGGTTTGCATTAACAATGCCTACTCTCGAGCAGGATTAGTAAATTCCTGATACACAGACCTCCATCCGCTTCTGAATATAGACCATTGAATGGGCTGGATCCTACAACACATGCTGAAGTAAGTTTGGTTGGATCATAGTTTAGTAAAAATCAGTTTCTTTTGCCTACATTATGAAATTCTTCTCTTCCAATTATTTCAGCTTGCGTTAAAGGATGCTGACAAGTTGATCAACCTACCCACCAATTCAGTGAAATCATACATTCTAAAGGCTGGTGCTCTCGTTCTGGTATGAAATTGTCACCATTTTGTTGATAGGCCTCCGGGGAAGGGTCTTCCCAACTTAAATCTCTGGGTACTTTGTGCTTAGTACTCTTGTTAGATAGCATGCGTGACGCATCTAAGCAGAGCCTGCATATCTTATTGGTTAAACTTTGTGGCAATATAGTTTCCTAAATAGGATATTATTGTTTCCCTTGGCGGAAAAAAAAAAAGAAATTTTTTGGCGCGCTGATGATAGTACTAGTATTAGAAATGGTTACAGAAGAAGCGAGATTCAGCTTGGATGAACCACACGTAGCGAGTGCTGAAAACATCCTGAAAAACTATTCTTTATGTTATTTTTTCTGACAAATAGAGAAATAGAGAAACTTATTGACAGTAAGTTCCTATGAAAATCAAGAATGAACAAAAAAACCTGAGGACAGGTTTACCAATACTGCAAGAAATTCACTTATACCCGCTAGGTGTAACCTAGCCCCAAGTTAATTAGAGGATCTAATGAAGAAGAGTTTTTATCTAGCCCCCAAATCTGTTATTGTTTAGATTTTTTTCTTTATTTGGGATCACCGATCATCATTTGTGTGTTTGTGTTGTCAGAAAAGCTGTTGCTTCACTCTTAGTTATCTGGTGACAGTTGTTTCTTGTCATGCTAATTTGACCTTTGTGTGATTTGCAGTTGGAGAAATATGAGATGGCCCGAGATGTTATTCTCTCTGGTCTTCAGGTGGATCCTTTTAGGTGATACTTGTGAACATAACCCTTCTGTCGGTTACAAAGCTAGATATACTTTGTATTGTAGCTTGTTAATTCTTCTTGCTGTACATATAATGGGTTGCGTGTTGTTCTGGTAATATGTAGCAATTCTCTCAAGACTTCTCTTCAGAATTTGGAGAGAACTCGAGGCAATTTGAGGGGGAGGAGAAACTATGGTCGGCCAGAACGTACTGATGATTTTGATTGTACATTATGTCTGAAGCTACTTTATGAACCTATCACGGCCCCTTGTGGCCATTCTTTTTGTCGCTCATGCCTATTTCAGTCAATGGATCGTAGTGAGTGTTTTGCTGCAGTTGATCTCATTTTCATAAACTATATAGTTTGACGTGTAATTCATTCCTTCTTCCTTGTGTTGAAATGTTAGGTAACAAATGTCCATTGTGTCGGATGGTTCTTTTCATTAGTCCGAGAACCTGTTCTACCAGGTAATTTTTCTTTTGGTATTGATAACTGGGATAACTTGTATTGGCCTTCTTTCTATTTATGCTTTTGTTATTGAGAATGTGGTTGGTCCTAGACATGCTGTCCGGTGTTTTAATATGTAAAAAAATTTTAGGTTGATATATTTGTAAATACTTCATCATCATCATACATTGATCCAGCCCTATGCGGCATAATAGCAGGGAACAGGGTAAGATTAATTTACTCTTGGGTCAATCTTTATCTGTGATATCTGTTTGGTGGGGCCAGTCTGTTAATAATGCACACGATGCTACTAAGTCATGATGGTTTGAGCAACCCCTTTTCTTTTCTTTTTTTTCTTATCCCTCTTTTCCTGAAGCTCTTCTTTTCTGGTCATTCATCATTATTATAGCTTTTTCAAGTTTTCTCAGACCCTTAACACTAGCTGCATTTTTTGACATCATATGGGATTTTGCCAGTGTGACATTGAACAACATTATACAAAAGAACTTTCCAGAGGAGTATGCTGAAAGAAGGACAGAGCATCAAAGTTTGACAAGCTTTGGTGTTGATTTGATGCCTCTTTTTGTCATGGATGTTGTGATTCCATGTCAGAAATTTCCATTGCATATATTTGAGCCTCGTTATAGACTTATGGTGAGTTGGTTTGCTTGTTTTACTGTTCGTTTATGTTCTATCAAACATGTACATCAACTACATGCCCTGCTTCTGTGTATATGTTTCCCAGTTCGATATATTTCCTATTGTTTGAAAGGTTTTTGTAGCATGTGGCGGGACTAAGCTTCCCATATCATCATGTATATCGTTTACAGTTCCAAAGTCAACTAGGTTATAGAGAAGTCAAAAGGTCGCTCTTTATTGGAAGGAGCTGGATTTTTATGAAAATATTATATTCTACAGCCTGAAAGTTAATTTTCTTTTCAAATTACCCGAATCAATGAATTTTTAGAAATTTTAGGGTGTTTGGGAGAAGAGTTCCAACTCTAGAGTTTGAACCGCATGCTGTAGCATGTAAGAGCTTTACATTGTAGCATTGTTTTACTCTACACTGTAGCAAATGAGAGTTTTATATTGTTAGAGAAATTATGGTTTCTGTATTAATTATGACTTGAAAACAGGTGAGAAGAATAATGGAAGGGAATCATCGGATGGGAATGGTAGATTCCTATCACTGGTCCTTTTCTTTTTATTTTCCTTCTTGAGGTGTATCAGAATGACCAGAAGTCCCTCTCTGTTATTTGTTGTGCCTCTATTGATTCTTTAGGTAATTGTTGATTCTACCACGGGTGCCTTGGCTGATTTTGCTTGTGAAGTTGAGATAACCGAGTAGGTCTTTTATCTTTCCCATCTTCTTGTGGATTTTAGTTTTTACTCTTTTACTTCTAAGCTTCATTATCAACGTCGTTTGATTGGTTCCTTTTTTTTTCCCTGCAGGTGTGAGCCACTTCCAGATGGGCGTTTCTATCTGGAGGTTAGACATCTTTTATCTCTGTACTTTTGCATCTTTTACCTTGGTTATATGCTTTATGGGCGACAAGAATTTAGTTAATAAAAAAATTCTGAACTAATTTCTACTCTTTATTCAAAAAAAAAAAAAAAAGATTATGAACACTAATAGCCCCTGAACTTTAGGGTGTGTCTCACTTTGCCCCCCCTAAACTTTAAGACACTGTTTTACACCCCTGAACTTTCAAAACTCCTCACTTACTCCCTAAATTTTGAAAATGACCATTTTGCCTCTAAACTTTCAAAGCTTCTCTTACTTTGTCTCCTAAATTTCTAATTTTTTGTTCAAATAGATGGAATTAAGCCTACGTGATTCGCACATGGGTCACTTGTAAGGGCAAAAATAAGATTTTATCACTTCTAAGTTTTGTTTTACATTTACACTATCACTTGATGCATTTGGTTTTTCTTTTTTTTTAATTTATTTTTTATTTTTTTATTTGAACTATCATTTAGAAAGGGTTTACCTACATATATCTTCTCATTTTTAATGTGCAACTCCTTTAATAAGTCAATAATGTTCACTGATCTTTGAATTTGAATACTAAAAAAGATGAGTTACATATTAAATACGAGGAGATATTGACAAACAATATAAAAAAGAAATGTGCATACAGACCCTTTTTAAATGAGAGCAGATAGAAAAACATTAAATGAAAGTGTAAACATGAAACAAAATTTAGGAGTGATTAGAATATAATTTTTGCCCTTACATGTGACCCATGTGCGAATTATGTGGGCTTAATTCTGTTTATTTGGACGAAAAATCGGAAATATAGAAGACAAAATATGAAGAGGTTTAAAAGTTTAGGGGCAAATGGTGAGTTTTTAAAATTCAGGGGGTAAAGTGAGGAGTTTTGAAAGTCTAGGGGGTAAATGGTGATTTTTAAAGTTTAGGGGGCAAAGTAAGGGACGCTTTAAAGTTTAGGGACTATTAGTGTTAATAATCCTTCCTTTTATGTTGGTTTGGTTCAATATGACAAATTGGTAATTTTTGGGATTGTCAAATTAATAAAAAATCCATTTCAAGTATATTTCTGGGTAAAAGGATTTTTTTTGGAAGTTCCTAATTATCATTGATGTTTGGTCTTATAATTGTATTTACTTCCCTTTATTTAACTTGTTTGTGAAATGGGCTCTTTTTATCAAGGGAGTTATTCAAACAGGCTCTCCTCTTACCAAATTTTATTCCATTGGAAATTATTTATATACTCTTCTACAGCAAGTCGATTTGTGAGTTTAATGAAGCAAATGTATGCAGATCGAAAGTCGCCGGCGATTTCGAATAATTCGGTGTTGGGATCAAGATGGGTGAGTTACCAGTATATCTATATAAATTCTAGGGCTATTCATTTGATCTGCTGTTGTTTTTCTTATACGTTTTGTTGGTAATACAGGTATCGTGTTGCAGAGATCGAATGGGTACAGGATATTTATCCACCTGAAGGGTCAGAAGAAAGAGCAGAGGTGAGTTTGTCTTCCCTGTTTATAGTTAATAATGTGGGGCTGGAGGGATAAAGTTTCACCAAGTTGTCTTGTTTTTAATGCGATTGTACAAGACCATTTAGCCAACATATTGATAACCTAGTTTTTAAGATGTTTTATCGTAGGAAGATACAGAAATTGGTACCTTGCTTTGTTTATATTGGTTGATCCTTATGGACTATTGGCTGTTCACGTTGGTATTTTGTTCATATTCGTTGATCCTTGTGGGCTACTTTCTGCATTATTACAGTTACAGGAGATGACAAATAATGCAGCAGAACATGCCCGGTCATGGATAACAAAGGCAAAAGAAGCAGCACAATTTGGTGAGACTTTGAGGGATAATATACTCATTTCACAATTTACATCTGTTGTCTCTTTTATAGTGCACATCGACTCACCAATAGGATTGTCCTTGCCGAGCTTGTGGAACAAATTTAGTTGTTAGATCACTTTTTTGACGTGTTAAGGAAAAGGGTATTTGTCTATTACTGCTCTTTTCCTTTCTTAACTGGTCTGTATAATGATAATCTTTTTTTTTTTTCTTTTTGGGTGCTTAGAGAAATAACTTAGAAAAATTAGTGATATTGTTATTTTTGCGGTGGGAGATTGTTACTTTCTAAGATTTTATTTTCCATTTGTATTGTCACTAATAATGTTACTATAAGGTTTTAATTATTTTTTAATTATTTCTATGGCAGCTTTACTTGAAATCTTTCTTTTAAAAGATGTCGTTGGACTTGGATTACATCGAGAGGAAAATGCTTTGCAAACCCTTTCCTAGTGTCTCTAGCGAAAGATAAATAGTACATAGATCATAAAAGTTGTTGAAGAGTTTGAAGATACTCTTGTGTTGTGTCTTTGATTGAATACTTTGTAAATCTTGTCCGTGCTCATAGAGTCTGCCACTAACGTGCGACTTTTGCTTATAATCGATATTTTCTTTTCCTATTGTAGATCAAAGAAAGCTCGAGAAAATTTATAATCTGGAGTCTATGATGCCCACTGCACGAGATCCTGAGCGCTTCAGTTTTTGGGTAACTTTATTCCGTTACTTGACATGTAATATTAGGCCATAATCCTGTTTTGAACTATCATTGATGTATACTTGGCTTCAGCTTGCTACCCTAACAAATCGGAGACCGCAAGAAAGATTGGAATTACTACGCATAAGAGACACAAAAGAGGTAATGCCGACGTCCTTTCTCTAGTCAAGTAGTTTCATTTCATGAGCTTATTTTGTTGTTGGTGTGAAAATACTACAGCTTGCTGCTTTGAGGTTGTTTTTCTAAAACATGCAGTTCATTTTACCCCACAGTTCAATTGCCATGCTAATATGTTTAGTTATTTACTTCATTTTGGTTATCGATTGGACATTTAGTCTTTTTTATTTGTTTTTTTTTTTTTGTGTTTTTAATTTTTTAGAGGATGAGACGTGGACTGATATATCTCAGAGCAGAGGAGCAGGGTTGCCGAGTGCAATGATAGCAAGTTCTAGTAGGTTTTGGTGCTCCCAATTGTGATGACTTCGTATATCTGTAGAAATTAAATTTGTTCACAAACAATTTTACTATTCATTTACATAACAATCAAATATTCTCAAGTCCACAACTATAGCGTTGTGGATCCTTTTTGTTTTGTTATCCTTGTAAACGAGTAATACCCGAAAAGTATCAATTTGAAAGAAAAAGGCCGAATTTTCGTTTATTATTTTTCCCAAAGACCAACCATGCAGCATTTTTCCTGTACAACATCATAGTAGTTCTATGGGATTATGAAAAATGTTTACGGTACCATCGATGTTAAACACCATCACCAATAAAGATACTATTAGTGGATGGTGTTTAGCACCACGTACCTTATAGAGATCTCTTGGATTATTATTGTTCTATGTTACATGACTACATGGTTGGTCATAAGGCCTGTTTGAAAGTGTTTCCTAGAAGTTATTTTTTGACTTCTTTGAGTTCAAAAGATGCTTCTTTAAATGTTTGTATGATCTGTTAAAAGTGCTTTGGTTCTCTAACAGAGCTTCTAGTTAAAGTCATAAGATGTGATTTCTCATAAAGGCAAATATAAAATAGACTTTGAGACTTATATTATAGTTTTAATAAGACATTATAATAAAGTTATTATAATGCTGGGAAAGGCTCTACCAAACTTTATTATCATATTAAGTAAAAGCTCTTCCAAAGCTTGTCTAATCATGTTTACATGTTAATCCTTGATTTATCATTGTTTTAGGACATTATCACATTCTTTTTAGTGTTAGACAAATAATATCATATCTTATGTCCGTTAATAATCACAGCTTATGTCAAAGACTCATAGGCCAAGACGTGGTAGCAAAGCTTTTGCATTATTAATCTGTCCTCCCAGTTAGCCTTCAGATCCTTTTATTCCAAGGTCAAGGTTTTAGCCAACAAATAAGTACAAAAAAAACCCCGAAGACAATGCTTATTTAAGTGACCTCCCACATCTACATGAACAATCATTTCATACAATACAAACCGTCCACATATCCTCAGGTAATGTGTACCCCTAACCCTTAAAAGGCAGGCAAACTTTAGACCTTTGTCATAAATAAGAAGCTTGAATTAAAATTTGCCACGTCAAAAAAATACAAAATAAAAAATGTCACACTGTCACATCAATTAATTTACTATACTTTTCAATTTATCTCTTCCTCTAAGACATAATTTCATTCCACGCGTTGGATAGAGAAATTGAAAACAAACCTTATACTAATTTGGAGTATTTTAGTCCATATAATCTCTTTTTTTAATTATTGTGGCAGAAATTACAAGCGTTTTTTTATTTGTGGCATAATTCAATCCACACCAAAAATTAGTGGCATCCCTCCTAATTATCTCTAAAGGCATTACTAATAATTAGTTGTATCTTCTTGGTGAATTAAGATATCTAATTCATAGTTACATGAAATGGACCTTACACTAGATAAATGGCAGACATGATAGCAAAAGCTTTTGCATTATATCGTTTGTCCTCCCAATTAGCCTTTAGATCCTTTTAACCAAAAGGGGAGAGGGGGGGAAAAAAAAAACAAAGTCAATTGCTCATTTGCAGTGATCTTTGAACCATTTCTTGCAATAAACCATCTCCTTATATCCCTATGTGTACCGCTAGCCCTTAAAAGGGCCATTATTAACTGGTTATGGCTGTTTGGCATTGCTTTTAGAGGTTTTTTTAACTTCTGTAGCCGCCTATAATAGTTTAAAATGTTTTGTAAACCTTACTTTTAAAAAGTTGTTTATAAAAACTACTATTCAACAGGAAAAGCTGAGAAGTAGGTCAAAAATTGCGCTTTATTTTTTTTTTTTACATTAACTTATGCTATTATAATTTAAAATCACTAAATCAACCTTAATAATAATACATATTTCCTAATTTACCTATTTTTTTCATAACAAATTAAAATAATATTAATACAAGAAATTTAGAATTAATATATAAAGTAACTTTTTAAAGCCGTCGGACTTTTTTTAAAAGTGATTTTTTAAAAAAGAAATATACTAGCAACATGAGATCAAATATTTACTTTCAGTTTTTTATGTTATTTATTTTTTTCATGGACGTATAATTATCTTGTTCAATAAAAATAATTTATTTTTTTAAAAAATATATTAAATAATAAAACTAAAATTATATTTTTAGCATTTGAATATACAAATATTACATATGTTAGCCTTAAATTAAAATTAAAAACTAAAACTGCAAACATGTTTAATAAAATATGCCTATTTTCATCATTATACATTTCTAGAGTAATTTTATATGTAATTTATCAAACACCTACAATTTTGCTTTTAATATTCAAAGCAGCTTTGAACAAATTTACCAAATACCTACCTGTTTTTAGTCCACAACACAATATAATAAAAGCAACAACATTACACATCAATAACAAACTAGTCCTATGTGTATTCTTGATGAAATATTAAGGATGTAATTCATATAGTTACATATGTCATATGATGTGCACCAAGTTTACTGGACTAAATCATATTGTCTAATCTATTGGTAGAAATGGACGTTAATAAATAATTGATCGTTACCTATGCTTGAATAGAATATACAATAACTTGGTGTGAAATTCTTTTATATATATATATATACATATATATATATATATATATATATATATATATATAGGCAATCAATCTTTTAGTGGCTTATGGGGCCCAGCGCGTAGTTCGCTTTCTATTCTATATATATACATATATATTCTCCCATTTCTGTTTCTAATTTTCTTTTACCAAGTCTTTTGAGAATGACATTATCAAAACAACGACAACAACAACAATAAAAACAAGCCCTGCACGTATTTTTCCCTTACGTGCCTCCAACAACAACAACAAACAACCTTATTTCCATCCAATTCTGTACACTCAAATCCGAGAGAAAATCCACTTTCAGTTTTCTCTTCCTTTTTCTCTTTCTCCAAACAACCCCACAATTACAAAACCAAAAAAAGAACACGTCAATGGCAAAAACCATCTTCATCATCACTTTCTCCACCATGTCATAATAACCCTAGCTCAAAAACAAAACCCTAATATATTACAATGGATGAGTTCTTCCCATGCAGAAGCTTATCAAAACCCCATATAAACTCTTCCTTTTCCCTTTTCTTAATCCTTCTCATAATCTCGATCAACTTCACAGTCTCTTTTTCTTCTTCTTCATCATCATTTTCACCGGCTGATAATTACCTTATAGACTGTGGCTCATCCCAACAGACCAAGCTCTCCGATGGCCGGACTTTCAAGTCGGAGCGCGACACGACGTCCCTTCTCTCCTCCCCCGACGATGTGCAAATCTCCGCCGACTCCGAGCCTTCGAGATCGATACTATTCTCGGCAGCGAAATCCTTGCCTTCCCTCATCCCTCGTTCCTCCTTTCCATTGTTCACCACCTTAAGGGTTTTCACAGAAGAATCCACGTACAGTTTTCACATTTCTCAACCTGGGGCCCTCTTTGTACGTCTCTACTTCTTTCCTATCCCCCGTGCAACATACAATCTCACCGCCGCAGTTTTCACAGTCACTGCCGATGACTACGTGCTCTTACAAGATTTCTCAGTCATCTCCAACAACAATTATAGTAATGCTTTTGTTTATAAAGAGTATTTGGTAAATTCCAGTGACAGATTTTCTCTTGTTTTCAAGCCAAAGAAGAAATCTTTTGCTTTCATAAACGCCATTGAGGTAGTTTCTGCTCCTGATTCTCTTCTTGCCAATTCCGCTGCAGCGATTTTCCCACCTGGGAATTTTAATGGCTTATTGTCTAGTAATTTTGCTTTCCAAGTTTCTTACCGGTTGAATGTTGGAGGCCCTGATTTAGGGCCCGGGAATGATACATTGTACAGAACATGGGAATCTGATGGTGCATATAATGTGTTTGCACAAGGGTCTGAAAATGTTTCTGTTTCACCCAAAACTGTTAAATACCCTGGAAATATTAGGGAATTGAGTTTCACCCCATTAATTGCTCCTAATTGGGTTTATGCCTCGGCTCAGCATATGCAAGACCCTGTTACTTTAGAGCCCAATTTCAATCTCACTTGGAGGTTTAGTGTGGATGAGGGCTTTTCCTATTTGATTAGATTGCATTTTTGTGACATTGTTAGCAAGGCCCTCAACACCCTTTACTTCAATGTCTACATCAATGAGATGATCGCAGTGTCTAGTCTCGATCTTTCGATCCTCACCGGAGCTCTTGCAACGGCTTATTATAGAGATTTCGTGCTCGATTCGGCAAATGTTACGAATAGTTCGATCATGGTTCAGGTTGGTTGTGCTAATCTGCAGTCAGGGGTGAGAGATGCTATTCTTAATGGATTGGAGATTATTAAGATAAGTAATTCTGCTGATAGCTTGAATGGTACCTTCACTGTTGATGGGAAGTACAAAGGCCCTGGTTCTGGACTTAGTGCTATGAAGATTGTTGCAGCGGTCGGGTTGGGATTGGCAGTGACGGCGATGTTTTTGCTTGGTGTGGTTTGTGTCCGGTGGCAGAGGAGGCCGCAGGGATGGGAGAAAAAGAGGAGCTTTTCGTCGTGGCTTCTGCCGCTCCAGGCCAGTGGCTCAAGTGCTAATTACTTCTCCAGCAGGAGCAGCTCCAGGAGGTCTAGTCTCTTTGGCTCTCGCAAGAGCAAAAGCGGCTACTCAAGCTATTTTGCCTCCTCTGTTGGCTTTGGAAGAGTGTTCACTCTTGGCGAATTGCAAGCTGCGACGCAGAATTTTGATGAGAAGGCGGTGATTGGGGTTGGCGGGTTCGGGAAAGTGTATCTCGGGGTGTTGGAGGATGGAACAAAGTTGGCTATAAAGAGAGGAAACCCGAGTTCGGAGCAGGGGATCAATGAATTCAGGACCGAGATCGAAATGCTCTCCAAGCTCAGGCATCGCCACCTTGTTTCATTGATGGGGTTCTGCGATGAGCAATCGGAGATGATTCTTGTGTACGAGTACATGGCTAATGGCCCGCTTCGCGACCATCTATATGGCTCAAGCCTCCCTCCTTTGTCATGGAAGCAGAGGCTTGAAATCTGCATTGGCGCCGCTCGTGGCCTGCACTATCTCCACACTGGTGCAGCGCAGGGCATAATTCACCGCGATGTGAAGACCACAAACATTCTGCTCGACGACAATCTCGTTGCAAAAGTGGCTGATTTCGGCTTGTCAAAGGCTGCACCATCTCTGGACAAAACTCATGTGAGCACAGCAGTGAAGGGTAGTTTTGGTTATCTTGATCCCGAGTACTTCAGAAGGCAACAGCTCACCGAAAAATCCGATGTGTACTCATTTGGGGTGGTTCTTTTTGAGGCCTTATGTGCAAGACCGGTTATAGATCCTAAGCTTCCAAGAGAACAAGTGAGCTTGGCAGAGTGGGCAATGCATTGGCACAGAAAGGGAATGATTGAGAAGATCATTGATCCTCATATTGCAAGCACAATCAACGCCGAATCGCTTAAGAAGTTTGTGGAAGCGGCGGAGAAATGTCTCGCGGAGTATGGCGTCGACAGGCCTTCGATGGGAGATGTGCTGTGGAATTTGGAGTACTCTTTGCAGCTTCAAGAGGCATCCTCAGTGCAGGTTGAAGAGAAGAGCGAGTGCATGATAATTGGGATAGAGAAACTAAGTGGAAGTGGTGGGGGTGACTCAAAGGAAGGTCTTGGTGATGAGCTCAATGATGATTCCAATGTAACAGTTGAGACTTCTTCTATGTTTTCTCAGATTGGTCATTTTCAGGGAAGATGATTGATTGATTGATTGATTGCTTATTTCCTGGCAGTGATCATGATGTAATCTCCAAGTTTGTGATTTTGGTGATGGTTTAGTTTTGTGTGGCTGAACGAGATATGATAACAAAGGGCAAATTTGAAACTTTTTTTTTTCCCCGTGTTGTTGTTTTATCCTTGGAGGTTTTGTCATTGTTGGATTTTAATCTAATATATAATCAAAAGATGGTTATTTAGCTGAAACCTTTTTCATTTGTGCAAGCAATTTTTTCTTTGAAACTTGCAAGGACTTTTTTATTAATTTTTTGTTTTCGATTAAATTGTAGTCCTTGTTCAGGAAAATATAAAAGAATAGTACAGTTCTAGCAAATAAGGACAATAAAAAGTACATAGTCGTTTATTTTTGCAGACGAAAATCATTATGTCCTTCTCTGAAAAAACGACATGAATGTCTTTTTATGTCGTTTGCTCGACTAAATGTGATCAGTAGAGTCTACGATCAAGGACGGGCTGTTTAAAATATAAAATAGAAAGCACAACTTGTTTGTCTGGATATGGGGTGGTTAGGACGTCGTTTTTCTGCACAACATGTCGTTTCTCAATTGAAAAGACATAAAATCCTGAGAAAAGAAGATGATGTTTGATGTATCAACGGCTGTATAAACGGAAAGGACTTGTCGTCGTTTATCAACTAAGCGACAACAAAGTTTAATTGGATCGACGTGTCGTCCTTTAGTTGACAATACAGAATATAGAAAATAACATATTTTTGAAATTTTTTAAAGTAAATTTATCAAATTTTAAAAATATTTGTAGTGAATAATACAATGTAAAAAGTTTATCTATTGTGTAGATAAAAATAATTTATAATGTAAATAAAAGAGTAAATAAATTATTTACACTTTAAATCTATTTATTATATAAATAAAAATTATATATATTGTAAATAAGAGAGTGAATAAATTATTTACCCCATAAATTTATAATTTATTATAAATATTTTCAAAACTTATATTTATTACAATTTATTTTAAAAAGTGATATTTACTACAATTTCGGATAAAGAAATATCTATAAGAAAACGAAGAAAACTCTTATCTTTTTATTGGAAAATGTGCAATTTCTTTATGCGCTTTCTAAACTTCTAATCTTATTTTGCCTGCCAACCTCTCTTCTCTTTTGTTTTAAATTTGTATTTAAAATCTATCTTCATATTTATTGAGGAATTTTTTTATTAAGCATAAGATATGTGTCCCCCTCAAGGCCAAAAAGTGCTCAGGCTGTGGTTGGACTTTGATGAATCAATAGATTTCTCCATTGATTCAATGAGATAAAAAAAAAAAAAAAAGGTAAACCTCAATGTTACATTGACACAATTATACATTAAAGCATAACACTTTCGCACCATGGTGCAGATTTGGAGAGGATTGGAAAGAAATTGAGGCCAGCATTGAGGCTTTTAAAAGATATCGAGATCAAATGGCTGGTGTCGGAGATCAAGATTATGATGAGGGGTGTTGATATTCTAAAAGAATTTTCTTTAAAATTCATTTATTAGGAATGACAAGGAGACTTTAATATATTTTTGACAACAACTACGTGACAACATGAAACAATAGAACGAACTAGGTTATTCCTTTGATGGGCCACTTTCCATATTTGAGGACTAGTTAGAAATGCATTTCATTCTTTAGACCACATAAAAATTTGCTATTGTTTGTTTTTTGTCTGATTTTAACGTCAAAGTGTCTTCTGCAAGTCTAACTCTAGTGTCCCTCTCTAGTGTCCCTGGATAGAGAACAATAAAGACATAAATTTTGCTTGATTTTCTGAAAAGTGAAATCCACTCCAATAAGTTTGCTCCGTCAACACTTTATCTTTTAAATATGGCCATTTCATGATTTTTGAGCTTACTAGTGAGTCTTTTAAATCTTTGATTTCCTCTTTACCTTGCAACAAAGACAATCATTTGAGTACAAAAGTTATTTTCTATTATGCTCTTCTATGTTTAATATATTATTTCCAACTATAACATTTATAAGAAATATGCCTAGAATTTTCCTTCTTCGAAAATTTTTGTTATTTTCTTCTTCTATATTAATAAGTATCTTAATTTAGTGTCTATGAACTTTTGTTGATGGTAAAATTCCACCAACAACTAAAAACCAAAATCCTGAAACAAAAACTTGGTTGAGATGGATCAAAACAACAAAAAATTCAAAAAATATATATCAAGGCAAAAAAAAAGAAAAAAAGAAAAATACAACAAAATTATAGTGGTTCAGCCAAGAAAAGCCTACGTTCATTGGCGTTTTTCACTATTGATAAAGTTAGGTACACACTTAATCTCACTCGCTTTTAGAACAATTTTGACTTAACAATCTCCTAGAATTCCAAGTTTCAGACCCCTTTTGGTAAATAAATCCACAGATTATTGTTTTATGTATGGTGTAGATGAAGGTCAATACATCTCACACCTCTTTAAACACATGATCGAATTAATTAATAACAATATTCATGACTGGTGATATATAATATATTCTCCTAGAAAATAAAAAAAAAATAGATAAATATTTCAGGAAAAAAAAAAAAAAAAGCTCTCCTTTGAGTAACCAACAAAAAAAATGCTTAGTCACAAAACTTCCAAGCTAACTAGCCATGACAGATCACTAAGCTAGAGAATAGATATGGGAACTGCCTTCATAATGTTAAGGTCTTAATTTTCAAAGGGCAGTTGGAATTGCATTAACTTTGATATGTTAATCATCTTATCCTAACATCTATATAAACCCCATTTCACATTCCCAACTTCACCAAACTTAAACACATATATATACATCTTAGCATGTATCTATATCATCAGAGTATACATCATATATAATCAGCAAATTTAGATCATGAATACCAACTCTAGGGTTCTCTTCTTTCCGCTTCTTGTTTTTGCTATTTCCATGGTTTGCACCACTAATTCCAGGAAGCTTTTGTTCTCCAATACCATACCTCAAAATCCATATTTTCAACCCGGATTTATCCCTCCATTACAACCTAAAATATTCCCCGGAACCAAGGCGAATTTCCGCAATATCCCAATACCGGATTTTCCATAATTCCGGTGAGGAACAGCGTTGCAGCTGGTCAAGCTGATCAAGCATCGCCATGAAGAAATTACAATAACAATACACAACGACCAACTGCCAACTCCATGCATATATATACATACATATATATATATATATATTATGCTGTGTATAATAATCCTTTGGTGTCTAAATTTTTAATTTAGGCTTCATGTTATAAAAATAAAAGTGTATGATCAGTAATATAGTTTATAGGTCTAAGATCTGGCTATATATATGCATGCATATATGTACGTATGTGTGCATATATTTCAAAATAGATACCATGTATACCGCTCTGTAATATTAGGGACTTTGTATGATAATAATATGAATAAAGTGTTTGTCAGTTGGTTTTAGTTCTACTGTTTCGTAACAAAGAGCGTGGGTTCTTTTGGATAATAGCTTTTCTACATATGTTCTCTCATGTATTCTGCAAAACATATATTTAATTTGATTATGCTGTGTTTTATTGAATTATTACTGGATTGGTTAGTAATTAAATAGTTTAAATTGATAACTCACACATTAATGTGAATGTTATAGGTATAATCCAGTTGTCTACCACAAAGCATAGAATTCGAATTCCTTTACTTTCAAGTTCAAAAAAAGAAACTTGTATTTTAAAGATAACTTCGATTATTCAAATATTCCCTTTGTCGGAACTTAGCGTATTTTACTCTTCAATATTTTTTTAAGAAACTTGAAATTATCACTCCAATACAAAGATTTCAAAAATAGTAATAAAAAAGACCTTTATGCTTTTTTTAGGATGATATTTTTTTTAATTCTCTTTTGTATGTTTTTAAGCTGCAAGGGCAAAAAAACATTTCAAGTAGATTGAAATAGCAGTATACATTGTTGTACAATTGAGAATAACGTATCAAAATATTATTTTCAATACATTTTTTTGATATCAAATATAACATTATATTAACATTTATATTGGAGATAATGTCATGATAAAAAACGTCTAGCTACTAAGGATTGTCACTATTAGAGGATTAAAAAAGCAAGGCCTTAACCAATTAGAGAGTGATATAGATTAAATAAAAAAACAATATAGAAAATAGGAAAAGGTTCAGTCAAATATGCAAGCCCTGATTAATAATTAAAACCTTTCAGTTCCCAAAGAAACACCCATCATTATTGCAATCAAGATATTGCAAATATAAATAGCCTAAAAAATGACACAATAATATGATTATTTAATATATAGTGAAAATAGTTACTTAAAGGGAAAAAAAATGGTAATCACACCAGATAAATGGAAGGATTTATCGACTTCAAAATATAGTTACCGGAGTTTAGAATTATAACCTGCTGTTTGGCAACGATTCCCACCACACAATTTCTACCATAAACTCAGTTATAAACAGTGTAAAGCTCTCACATGCTATATTAACAATAAAAAAATTACTACAGTGTAAACTCTCACATGCTACAGTAAAAGTGGTTCTACCACAAACTCAGTTATAAACAGTGTAAAGCTCTCACATGCTATATTAACAATAAAAAAATTACTACAGTGTAAACTCTCACATGCTACAGTAAAAGTGGTTCTAACCAACAAACAGTTTCTACCACAAACTCAGTTATGATCAGTGTAAAGCTCTCACATGCTATATTAACAATAAAAAAATTACTACAGTGTAAACTCTCACATGCTACAGTAAAAGTGGTTCTAACCAACGGTTCCCACCACCCTTTCAAACACCCTTTAAGTTATTGAAAACTTCACCAAATTAGTAGAACCCTCTACGTCGCCTTTGGTTTAACTAATGTATTCCGAACATAAGCAGCCTTCAAGTCTTGCTTTGTTGAATGCTTTGGTCAGACACACAAGCATGATCACTTGAATAACCAAAACTTAGGTATGGAAAAATGTCTAGATGCATTCTTCCTGACCTAGGATTGGATTTGATCATTATCTAACTTGAAATTTGAAATTCAGCTGCAGAAAATCTTCATATGGAACACAACCCAAATTTCTCGTTATCAATTGCTACAACTGTCTTCATAAACAGTTTGAACGTCTCCTAAGTGTATTGATAGACAAACTTTATCCTGTCATTCAAAAAAAAATTCAAACTTTAAAAGAATTAAAAAATCATTAAGATTCTTTTACAAACCTTCCCAAAATAAAACAAATAACCTCAAAAAAAACTCCAGTTAATCTTAAATAAATCTAGACACAATAGGCATTAATGCCACAAAGGGCCCGTTTAGCCTTGCTTTTAGAGGTTTCTTTTATCTTTTTTAACCTCCTACAGTAGTTTAAAGTATTTAATAAACCTTGCTTATATAAAATTGTTTCTAAAAACTGTTGCTTAGTAGAAAAAGTTGAGAAGCATGTCAGATTTTTTTTACAGCAGCTTTTGCTGTTATAATTTAAAATTACTAAACTAACCTTATTAATAATACATAATTCTTAATCTACGTATTTTTTCTATAACAAATTAAAATAACTTTAACACAATAAGTTTAAAATTAATTTATAAGGTAATTTTTTAAATATTATTGTGATTTTTTTGAGTGATTTTTTTAATTTAATTGAAATTAAAAAATTATACAATCATGATTTAGTCAGGTGCATTCCTCCTGACCTACGATTGAATTTGATCCTTATCTAACTTGAAATTTGAAATTCAGCTGCAGAAAATCTTTATATGCAAGACAACCCAAATCTTTTGTTATCAATTGTTGCAACTGTCTTCATAAAGGGTTTGAACGTCTCCAAAGCGTATTGATAGACAAACTTTATCTTGTCATTCAAAAAAATTCAAACTTTAAAAAAATTACAAAATCATTAAGATTCTTTTACAAATCTTCCCAAAAAAAAACAAAATATCCTCAAAAAAAAAAAAAACTCGAGTTAATCTTAAATAAGTCTAGACACAATAAGCATTAATGCCATAAAGGGCCCGTTTTGCCTTGCTTTTTAGAGGTTGTTTTTAGCTTTTGTAACCGTTTACGGTAGTTTAAAGTGTTTGATAAACCTTGTTTTTATAAAGTTACTTTTAAAAATTGTTGCCCAATAGGAAAAATTGAGAAGTATGCCAAAGGTTGCTTTGTTCCAATAGCTTTTGCTGTCATAATTTAAAATTACTAAACTAATCTTAATAATAGTATATAATTCCTAATGTACTTATTTTTTCTATAACAAATTAAAATAACTTCAATACACTAAATTTAAAATTAATTTATAAAGTAATTTTTTAAATATCTTTGTGTTTTTTTGGAGTGATTTTTTAATTTAATTGAAATTTAAAAATAAAACAATCCATGATTTAGTTAGCAAATTAATAATATCATTATTGAAAATTCAATCTTGCTAGATAAAGTTATCTTTTTAGCATATTAATGTACAAATATAACATATCTTAACCTTAAAATTAAAACTAAAAACTAAAATTGTAAATATACTTAATAAAGTATGTCTATTTTTGTCATTATATATCTGCCTAATAATTTTATACATAGTTTATTAAACACATGTAATTGCATTTACAATAGCGTTGAAAAGATTTACCAAATGCTTACTTGCTTCTGGTTGAAAATACAACACAACAAAAATAACAACATAGCACAACAATATCTCTGTCGTGCGTGCACACATTGGGCTTTCTGAGAGAGCATCTTAGGTACAACATCTTACCTAAACATAAAAGTTCAAGTTATTAAAAACCATATCAAGCTTAATGCTTAGCTAACGTGAGGCTCAATATTTTTTCTTTTTTTAACAAAATCTAAATGTCAATTAGCACACTTTGAGCATCAATTTTTCATTCATCCAATTACCATTTTGAGCATATAAATATATAATTTTAATCTTCTCGTGATGTAAAACGTAAATCCGCCAAAATCCGTCACCTTTTCAAAGTGTATCCTACTAAAAATTAGGCATCAAAATGGCTCCTCAAAATGGTTATTAACCATTTTTTTCAATAAATTCTTGATGTTCATCTTTCCGTCCATACTTCCGAATATGCGTGGCAATGTCATGCAAAAAAACAACTTATTTCAGGATCAAGATTCTGTTAAAACAACTGTTCTTCTTTTGGAATGTTTGGAAAGAGAAGATAGGGAAGATACTTGACTCTCTTGGGCATTTACAAAATGATTATGCATATGGGGAGTTTTGCTTGAACTATTTGGTGTGAGCGTGATTAACGATTTTGAAAATGACAAGACCGTCTACCATCTGCTTAAAGCTGATGCCTACTGGGTGAAACATATTAGTGACCACAATCTGCATAGGGAAGGGAGGGTAGTTAGCTGTAAAGCTAAGCATTTTGCTCACGCTGCTCAAAGTTATTGGAGTTCAATCATGCTTTCTGTTGGGGAAGAATGGTGTTCGAAAAACTCAAAGCTTTCTATGAGTTCTCAAAAAAGAATTCTTCACCCCTCGATTTTGAAGCTCTCTCTCTTGTTCAGATGTATGGTGTTGCAAAGTCTCTTATAGCTATCTTGATCTATATATGGTTGACTTCCTGAAGAACATATTTCCCCTGGATTGGGGAAAGCCAATGACATTGCAGATGACTATCCAGAGGGAGACAGACGAGTTCAAAATTTTTTTTTTTTTTGAAGAACTAATCCATAAAACCGCGAGCTCAAACGGGCATCTGACATACGGAGAAATAGGAAAGGTAGTAATGGCAGTTTTTTTGGGTGGGGGTGGGGGACTCTCTGAAGCTTTCTGGTAAAACATTTAGTAAAGTTTCTCTGAGGTTTGAAAGCAATCCATTTTGGGCATCATGCATTGGAAGTTTTGGGAAGAGAGGATCAAATTTCATGGATGTTTCTGCTCTTAAAAGTTTCCTTAAAGCTATTTTTAGAAATGAAACTGGAACTTTTGCATGACAATGTTTGTGGTCTCGGCGAGGCTTTCTGGAGAATTGGGAATCTTCTTGTGATAGCAAGTTCAGGAAAATGTTCGGATAACTGTAGCATCCCAGTTTCCATTTTTGTAGACCTGGAAGTCCACCAAGGAAGACAGAAGTTGATTGGCATAGTGTTCAAGTAGTGTTGAAGCATTCTTTCACTACTAGAGGTAAGTTCAAGCAACACTTTCTTCTTTCCTGCCATATCTGATATCTATAAAAAGAAATAGCTGATTTTTTTTTTTTTAATTTCTTTCTTAGATGATGCAGTTTCCCAATCTTCACAACATGAGAAACATTGACCCTTTGTTTAGCAATTTTCAAACTTGAAATTGGTGGTCTTTCAACTCTTTCTTTAACCCTAGAAATTTGTATGTCAAGGGTGGCAGCCCTTTAGCTGGCTTTGTCAGGGAGTTGCCATATTAATGAACCGGCTATTGTGGGTTAAAAAGCGACTGTTCCATTGTTGTTTCTGTAATTTTCTTCAATATACAAGTGCTCTGAAGTCATTACACTTGGGGTTTGGCAGATGGTAGTCCGGACCACTTTCTCAGTTATAAATAGTATAAGGCTTTCACATGCTACAGTAACTAAAAAAAAAATCGCTACAGCATAAAACACTTGCATGCTACATTAAAACAGTTCTAATCAACGGTTCTAACCACCCTGCCAAATACCCTATTAGACTTTTAGAAATTGTTTTAGATTTGAAGTAACAAGTAACAACCATAACTTATTTCAGCTCTCCAGCAGCATTAACTTGACAATTATGCAGTATAAGAGCAACATCTTTTGTTTGCCCTTTCCTACGATAGATGATTGAAGAAAGGTCAGCAATTGTTCATGCTATTAACGTTCCATTTGATATTCCATATGTAAGTAGATTAGAACTCATGTAACCAACCTTCAAATGGTAATTGCAACAGAACTAATCAGTTTTCTCCATGCAGATTAAAAAAAAAATAGTTTCTCCCTCTTAAAAAAGACAGATTATCTCTCACTTAAATTATACAACAATGTAGCCAATGTTGACACTTTCAAGAAAAATTAAAGGCTTAGTTGTGATCAAAGTTGCAGTGCATTCATGCTCACTTCAAATGAGCAGGGGGACTTAGCACCCTAGAATCGTTTGCAATCATTGTCACTAGCAGTTGGACTAAGAATATCTACGACTTGAATCTGGATTACCACTTTGCAGGACCTGCAGTAAAGAAACCACAAAATCGTTGAAGAATACAAGTGTTTAGAGAGAACGAAGGCTACGAATTTTTAGAAAATGAAAGTATGTCTGAGGCATGTAATTAATACTTTTTTTAAAAGTTTTATTTGTCCCCACTTATTTAAGTTTGCTAAAGAGTTTAACAGTAAATTACCCTCAAGATACAACAAATACTTAATATATAGTATCTAGCAACAATATTGTGTTTCAGAACAAGATATAAAACCTGTAAAATTCTGGAGATTTAATGGAGATAGGAGTGTCATTTCATGAATAGATATAACCGGTTTAAACCATACAACATTTTACATAAATGTACCTCTTTAATTATAAAAGTATTTATTCATGTATCAATGCAATTATTACAACGGATATGTCTATTGTTAATAGGTGTTCAGGTTTGTATGAAAGTATATAACTAATGAAGACATCGGTTTGAAACAACTCAAAAGACATGTAATTTCCTCACATAGGCGCCGTGGCGCCAACTTTTCAACACCATGGTGCTATATGCTTATGCTAAATACACTTTAATGTGTCTAGTCATCTTATAACGCATAGAAGATATATTACAATTTCTTTGACAGAAATTAATTTTAAATGGCACTAGAGGAGGAGAAGGAGAAGAGAGTTCAATGATGTGCAACAAAACCATCCCAATTGGCTAAAAACCCTCCATAGGAATGTTTTAAGTTTATACAATGTTTCAAACAAAGGTTTTGAAATCCATCAAGAAATTAAAATCGTGGCCATAACCTTGACAGAACTCCAGCTTTCCATATCAAAGAACATGAATAGTGGACTTGGTGGTGAAAGATTACTCTCAACAATTTCATAAAATAACATAAGAGTGACCCGCTTTACAACTACCGCTAGTTACCTATCCAATCAATGCCCCTCAGGTAAAATCAACCCTTCAAATCAGATCTCGACGGTCATGGATGGCTGAAGTTTGAAAACTTTAAAAGTGTACTGAAGGACTGTAGAAATGCTGATATATATATATATATATATGTATGTGTATATATATATATATATTTATTTTTTCTTACTCTTTGTATAATTCTCATTTCTATATATATTGCCTACTCTTCAGATAATTCTGATTTCTCAGGTATTGTAATGGAACAACTGAGAAGGTACCTCCAAAGGTCCAAGGTTGGGGCATAGTAGTTCCAACTTCCAAGGATCTTAATTTTCTTTTTGTAAAGAATGCATTTTTACTTGGTGGGAAGTGGGACAAATTAATTAAGCTTATAGAATGCTTGTAAATATCACGAACGTATTTATTTATTTATCATCATCATCATCATCATCTTTTTTTCACCCTTGAAACTCATTAATCCTCAATCTAAGATCACGATTGGTCAATTGGTAATTGCTTAGCAAATGTTTTTTTTTTTTTTTTGTTGGGCTAAAAAGATTTGGCAAATGAATTAAGCAAAGTACGTACAATCCTCATATTAAAATATGCAAATATATGGGGATGATATTTCTAATGTGTTATGTGTAAGATTGAATCACATGAACATATTCGATTACAATTATAACATGATCAAAGGATCCAAATTCAAATTACAAGGGATACCTCAAACTAAAAGTACGAGTTAAGCCAAAGATAAAACTATCCTTTATCAACATAATAAATTGAGGTCAATAGCGAGAGGGGGGGGTGGGGGGAGGGTAATAAAAAGGAAAACTATTGCTACATGAGCTTATATGTTGTTTTGATAACGACCCTCACCAAGAAAAAACATATTCTCTCTCAACTATAAACAATTCATCATTTATAATCCTCTTTCATACTCTTGGGGGTATTTATTAGAAGTGTGTTTATCGCTCTTACATTTTCTTTGTTAGGAAATAGCATAGGCCAACAAAACACCATGTCAAAAAAAAAAAAAAAAAAAAGAAAAGAAAAGAAAGAAAAAACCACACACACAATGCCGTGTTGAAAAAAAAAAAAAAAAAAAACATACACACACACAAAACACCATGTTATTAGGGGAAAAGACAATACCATGTTGAAACACAGACACACTCAAAAACAACAACATGTTTAGGCTTTAGCTCTGTTATTTCTACTACTAATAGTCTGTTTAGGAGAATGATTGGAACCGTTTCTTACCATTAGGATCATTTTTTTAGTTTAAATTTTATGAGAGAAGACATTATAGTAAAAACAGTTAAAACCGTAAAAAATAGTTAGAACTATGATTGTCAAACAGGGACTAAATTGGAGTTTAAAATCCAATTTCAAATCTAATACTTTTATAAACCAAAAGAATTATTAACATTGTTACTCCGTTAACTATTAATATTATAATGGTTGCTCATAATTTTTTTTAAATACATCACTCTTTAAGGGGTTTTTTTCCCTTATCTCTAAAATTAACAATAATTGTTTTGGAAAAAATTAACAAAGATAATTACATGCACATCACTTAATAAAATAAAATTTCATAAACAATATCACATGATACAATTTTCTTATTTTATAAACAAATTACATGATATAATTTTCTTATTTTTATATTTTTTTAAAGACTAATAAAGAAACATATTTATACCTCATGTTCTTATTTTTACAAATCCAACTCATCACTCTAACGAACAAAATAAAAGTTAGCAGTTCTTTTTTTCCCTCCTCTTAAAAGAAAAACCCGGTGGCTCAGCAAACGACAACAAACTTTCATGTAACGACATGCCGTTTGTGTATATTCAAGTCTGAAATAAAAAGTCTTCGCCTCCGAAATGTCAATTGTTATCAATAAAAACGACAACACTGATCTCTGACCTGTCCAAGACAAATCGCCAAATCTGGAAGAGAGAGAGAGAGAGAGATGCCCAAATGGCGAATTTTTGGTGGCAAGTTCTTTATTATACATTAAATCAAAATTAAGAGGATGTTTAATAGTGATAGAAACTATTTAATTTTTAACACAATTTTAATTATAAAAAATATAAAATTTATATATATTATAATAATAATAAAAAATATATATTATAATATAAAATTTTTATATATTATAATAAAAATAATTTTCATCACCACCGTTAATTCCTACCGTCCTTCTAAATATCTTATAAAACTAGCATTTCCTTCATTTAAGTCCTTATTTTTTAAGGTTTTTTTTTTTTTAATTTTCATTTTGCCCTATTCCTTCTACAGAACGGAGCAGCTTTTTCTTCTTGGAAGCTTTCAAAAATGGCGATGGAAGACCCCAAACGACGGAGAAGAGATCAACAAGCCCTGGACAGTGGTGGTGATCCGAGACTCCCTCCCCAAAACCGAATTCTCCGTCTTCCCTCCGATCAACCACGAAAGCCTACAACTTTCTTTACACGCCAATCACCAAATCCAAGACCCATTTTCGCCGCCACCGTCTTCTTCTTCCTCCTCTTTGGCGTCTTCGCCCTCGTCTTCGTCGCTCTCACCGTCGGATTCGGACCAATCGGACCCGGACTCGCCGGTGGCGTCCGAATCTCCGATCATTGATTTTGATGATTTGATGTTTGTGAAAATGACTGATAGTAATTGATTTTGATGATTTGGTTTTCCCTATGCATTTTACCAAAAGGGCAATAATTGTTGTCTGTTTTGAGGCTTACTTTTTGCCTAATTATTTGGCGGGTATCTATAATTTTATGTTTGGCTTAATTATTTCAATTGTTTGCTGCTAGATTGAGTTGAACAAAAGGTTCAATTAGAATTCTATGGTAGGGTTTGAATAATGTAAGAAAACCCTATTGGTAGGATACAATTTAAGTGTCAGATTATGTCACAATCATATTACCTTAGGTTAAGGGCCGGTTGTCAACCAAGATTTTGAACCAAAAACATTATAAGAATTTAAATTTTATAAGAGAAAACATTGAAGTAAATATTTTTTCAAACTATGTTTCCAAACGGGGAACAAAAAAAAAAAAAGCATGGCAGTTTGATGGTATTTTTCCCGACAATCTAATGGTTAAAAATTGCGTCAAGGAACACTCTAAAGGTTAAATTGAATAATGTTTTGGTGCTGGGCATTGAGAGTTTGAATCGTGTTATCTTATCCCTGTTTTTTTTTTTGTCATTATTGGTTCAAGTGCATTGGCTTTTTTGTGTTATCATTAGAGTCTTATTTTGCTCCTATGATGTCTTTGCAGTAAATATATGCATTGGTCATTTGCAGAAAATTAACCAACTATTGCACCAAATTGCTCAGCAAAATGAAGTGCTGATAGCCCGCCATAGAGTTCTGGCGTCAAATTGAAAACTATTTTGTATTGTAGCTTGAAAATTTGCCTTGTTGAAAGTTAACTTAGCAGTCAAGGAAACAATTTTTTTGCAGCGGGAGTTGAAAGCACCTAGGTGCTTTTGATATAGACTTAAACTTATCATTCTATTTGATCCTCAAATCTCTATGATTCATGGTGAGGTCGGCTATGTTTCTCTAGATAATTGACAACAATCTTTGTTAAAATTATCTCTGGACCATTATTGAAGCTGAAGCACACGGTTAAATGATTGAGCTCTGCAAGCACTTTGCATTGGAGGGTTTTTCTTAAACAAAGAATCAGCGCCAAGATTGGGGGGCGCATGTCAATGGTAGAGATAAGATTTCCATAATATTCTTGTTGTAGATTTTTTTTTTTTAAATTTAATTTTTGCTGGTATATGTTTGGGACTACGCTTTGCGTGTGCTTTAGTTTTGGGATACCCAATACTATTCTTTTCCAATGCCTTTAGCTCAAACTTTATTTTTGTTTGTATTTTGTTGTCGTATTCATAGTGTTTAGCAAATTTTATTTGGTTGATTAAATTGTAGAATTTAGAAAATCTGCAATAATTGAGCTCTTGAAAGAGTGTCTTGATGACCTGTCTAATGTCTATCGTGTATGGAGCTTCCTGAAGGTGAATTTGCATCTTTCGGAGTAGTGTCAAGATCATGAAGAAAGAAAAACAGATCCCAATATTATTGCTTGTGGGTTATACCTTGTTTTGTTCTTGGTAAAGGAATAAAAATCTTATTATTAACACACACTATTTTATTATTGTTATTATTTTGCGTTTTGTGTGTGTGTTTTTACAATTTTTTTATTGTGGAGAAGACAATTTTGCTCTACCAGTGGAGCGCGAGGGTTTTAGCCATCAGAAACTTTTTAACGGTTTGATCTGCTACTCAAAGTATATCTCTATTATGCGTTGTAAATTTTTAAAATAGGCGGTCGTAGATTAGACCATTGAAATTCTAACCCGATGGATAAAACACGCTATTCTCTTAATGAAACAAAATTATCTTCTCTATTATAAGAGTTTATTTTTTTTCTTAAGAGTTAAAGTTGTTTTTTGTTAATTACCAAGAATCACATTTTCTTTATCTCACTTAGGGTAAGTGAAAATTTCACAAATATTTTACTTATCACCGATTGTCATGCCCCTTTTTTTTTTTCAGGTAAATATTGCTGTTTATTATTATTATTATTTTGTTTATCGGACAAGAAAAAATTGACTTGCTGGTTTTGTTTGGGTGTCTTAATTTGGACGCAAACAGAGAGAAACTGCATGGAAAGATTTCTTAGCAAAAGTTTGAAAGGTTATCATAATTTCTGATTCCAGCAATTTTCAGACAGAGACGTTTTGCATTTGTTTGTGTATCAATATTGAGGGGCCATAGCTTCCGTAGCATTCAAAGAAAAATCTTGGAATCGGAATCATAGTCTTGACCTGACATGGCCAAAAACAAATCAGCCAAAAGCAGAGAAACTGCAAAAGATCTATACGATTGGAATTTTTTGCCACTTTTTCCGGCATTTCTGTATCGATACCAAACTGATAAGATTCAAAGTTGGAACTTTATGACTAATACCGGTCCGGAAATTATGTGTATAGGTTCTAAAAATCATGCAGTTGGCATTTAATGAAATAATATCCTAAGTGGTTTTAAACCAGTATGGAGGCTTAAAATCTAAACTTTATCTCTCTTTTTAAGTCTAAGCGATTTTGAACTATTTTCTATCGTAAACTATTATTATTTTCGTTTTTTTTTTATAAATTTTAATTTTTTAATTATCAATTCTCATTTTAAACTATTATTTTTATTTTAAATTTTTACATTTCAAATACCAGTTTAAAACCAACGTTTAAATCATATACTTTAGAATTTATATTTTAAACTATAGAGTTCTAAACCAAACCTTTATGAACTTGTGCACTAAACGAACCCATTTAATCTTTCGATAAATGGAATGCCAATATAAGAAATGCGATCAGCTTAGTATAACACCCTTGTAAACTTTTCACCATTTTCTCCAACATTCTTTATTTGCTCCACTTCAAAAAGGCCAATACCCTCTTTAGAGTAAATTTCCTGGTTGAGAAACAAACTGCCCTAATAAATATGATTCCTTCAAGGGACATTAGACCTTGCCACTATGCCCTAGACATCAAGGGTAGGTTTCCCCAAAAAGGGCAATCAAGGGACTGTAAAAGATGATCTAGCAATTCACAGGTACATTATCACTCTCATCTTTTTCATTCTCAAGCTTAACAAAAAGAGAGAGAAGCTGGGGAAAAGACACAGAAAACAGCATCAAATTTAATCTTTGGCTATTTTTGCACTTTCTTTTAGGCAAATGAAAGGGACAATTAATGCCCGAAGGGGAACATAGTTTTGTAACTATAGAGGATGTACAACAGATTAAACTCAAATATGATGCCAAAAGCGATCAAAACTAGATTCATAAGTACATTAAAATGACCAAAGTTAGTCCCTTCACTAAGGTCTAAAACAAGATAAAAATATGAACTCAATGGGACTGTATACTGCGTTTTGATAATTTCCATTCCTCTGTGGATAACTTAAGATCACAATACAAAGATGATATCAAGTCTATGAAAGAATTATACCCTATTGTTCTCAGAAGCAGTAGCAAACAGGACAACAGGAGAAATAAAAACTTTCGTGAAAAAGGAACTGTTATCAAATCTTA